>JAINUV010001405.1:0-37500 GCA_020205505.1 Panax japonicus
TATTGTTATCATCCTCATGTTTATATTATGTTGAAAGTCATCTGTGGCCTGTAGTGCATAGATGGACTTGGTATGATTATGACCAGATTATTCGGTATAATCATGACCGTAATGTTACAAATGATGTGGTTAAAGTCTTCATTGGCCCGTAGTGCATTGATGGACAGTTATTGGCATGATCATGACCACTAATGAATACACAAATATTCTTGGCCCGTAGTGCATGGATAATTGTAGTCGTGATACTAAAGAATATCCTTGGCCGTAGTGCATAGGTGATTCAATAATGTGGATTATTTATTAAGCTGAGTCTCAGCGATAAAAGTCATGAAAAACCTTTTAAATCATAGAAGATAGTAGATTTTATTCTCTACTTGACTCTTCTAATGGATTGCTTGTTTTCGCTACAGTTAAACTTGATGTCTATTATATTTTATCAGTTTAACATTGTTGGAGACTAATGATAATTTATTCTGCATTATCTTCGTCATAATATTTCTTACTGGGCTAGTTGAGCTCACCCTTTCTTTCACTGTTCTCTTCAGGAATTGAGAATATAGCTGGGACGAGTCGGGGAACGGAGTGATGGTCCAGAGGATAGCATTAGTAGTCCTCACTATTCTGTGAAATAGTGTGATAATAATTGTAATGAGGACTCCTTTTGAGTTTGTATACTCTCTAGTAGACAATATTTATATTCAACTCACAGTTTATGTTTTGTCGTATTATACACGACAGTTGTATTAGTAAGTTGTATTTGAATTTGTACCATGTATCTGGCGAACCAAGATGGGTGATGTATACCTAATTTTGGGGGGCGTCACAGCTAAGCTTAGGAATCACAATCCATATAAATGTCTAATCATTTAAATTTAATTTTTCAGCGCACAAAACATATAATTTAGGGAATAATTTATTAAATTACTATAATCTAAATCACTCCCCTAGGAACAGGGGTATACATGTAATTATAGCATGTTAATTTAATTCCAAGCACCAAAAAATTAATATCCCATAAATATTAACAAAGGAATTAAACAATGGGCTATATTACTCAATTAATATACCAAGTATGCTATAAAAACATTAAATTGGATCCAAAAACTTTCTACAGTATATTAACATTAAAAAACGTTACTGTAATTTTTCTGGAATTATTTTGATAATTTTGCTAATTATCACAATTAATTAATCATGCATAAAAAGATGGAAATTAACCAAAGATATCCAAATCTGTTAATTTCTTCCAAAAAAATTTAATAACAGTATCTTATCATCATAAAAGCATAACTGTAATTTTCTGGAATTTTTCTAATAATCATGCTAATTATCATAATTAATAAGCTATTGCACAATTAATTGGAAATTAGCCAAAACTATACAATACAGTTATTTACCCTCTGAAAAATTCATAACAGTAACTTAACATCATCAGATAGTCACTGTAACGTTTCTGGAATTTTCGTTATATGTTTGCTAATTTTCATAATTAATAAACCATTAATTATTAGGTAGAAAATTAACCAAAAATATCAAAAAACTATTAATATATCCAAATTCCAGTATAATAAGTAATTATATGCCAATAATTAATTTCTATTAATTTTCAGAATTTAATAGTCACTGTTACTATTTTAAATTAATTTCCATGTTAAAAACAATTAATAAATCCTTTTCTGGAAAATAAATATAAAAAATCTGTTAAAACGGGTCAGGACCACAGGTCAGACGTGCGGGTCGCGTGCGCGGGTCGGGCCGCAGGTCATCTTCAACCTCTAGACACCAAAAATTACAGAAATGTCATTTCGCGACTAAACTTTGAGAAGTCATATCTCACTTATATAACTCTGATTTAGGCCCATAATATCGTTGGAAAGGTTACAATGAGTACTACGCATACATACAAAAATCAACCGAATCATTACAATTACAGAAAAAGTTATGGCAGTTCAAAGAAGGCTGTTTGCAAACTAGGGTTTCAAATTAACTTTAAAATTAATATCGAATTAAACCCAAATTATGCAGATCATATAAACTGTGTTTAGGCTACAAAATACTTCAATATTAGCCCCTAACATTTAGTGTATCTAAGATTTCCATTAATGATGTTTTCAAGCTTGTTTTTTTTAAACATGTAATCATGGCATAAAGTGTAAATATTCCATACATAGCATACATGAGATCGTTAAACCATACTCTGATACCAATGAAGGGTTTTTAATACGCATTTTATTCATATTTACCCATAATTAGGAGAATCAAAGCACAAAAAAATAGAGCATTGCCGACGGCCACTACCGTCGCCTATGAGTGTAATGCCGTCGGCAGTGACATCATTGTCGACGGCGAATGTCGTCGGTACTCCCGTCGCCCTAGAGGTCGTCGCCCCTGGTTCCCGTCGTCAGCCGTCGGCATCATTGTCATTGGCGACGGGGGTCATTGGCGACGGCCCAATGTCATTGGCGATGGTTGTAGCGACGGGAAGTCCGTCGATAATGACTTTACAAATTTAACAAATGAGGACCTCATTCCCGACGGCGTGGCCGTCGGTAATGAGGACCTCATTCCAGACGGTGTGGCCGTCGGTAATGAGGTCATTGATTTTACTAGTGTTGAGAATGTTTCTTTTCTTTTGGATATATATAATATATAATACAAGTTAATTTGTACTACGTATCATTTCTTTTAAAGTCCCGAAGAAGGCATATATATCTGATAATTAGTTATACCACCTATCCAAGGGAGAACTCCCAATTATAACAAATTAATTAAACACTACGTACGTACCCTAAAAACATGCATCTCTACCTTGCATTTGATAGAATAAGCTTAAACCACTGAGCTTGTGGATTTTCAACACAACTAGGATCATCCTCAGCTAGACATATGCACTTCATGGTCAAGATTCTCGAAGAGTAACTAGGATCATAATGTAGGCACAAGTTATCTTTGTTAGCCAGCTGATAGTTGGAGACTGATTTCCACATACTTTGTTCACTATAGCAGTCCTTTGTGAGGATCACCGGCATCCCTTCTCTGATGGTTGTCAGACAATATGAAGTTCTGATTAATCGGATTGTAGTCCGATTGCCATCGTGACTCCATTTACTCAAGCTATAACAATCACTTGCATGAAGTTCTCGTCTATAATCCACCCTAATACATTTACCACTCAACGGATGATACATTCTTTTGTAGTTTGGCTCATTCGATTTTGGATCTACAAGTAGAATAATGGATCAATTAATATTGTATTCTAGACGTACAAATTTAGTAACGAACATGTTACTACGTACGAATTAACTTGTATTATATTATATATATATATATATATATATATATATATATATATATATATATCCAAAAGAAAAGAAACATTCTCAACACTAGTAAAATCAATGCCCTAAGTAAAAAACAAATGAGGACTAGGGTTATAAAAAACATTACTCATTCTCGACGGTGGTTCCCGTCGCCCCAATCCTGTCGCCATTAAGTCATTAGCGACGGCACGGCCGTCGCCAATGAGTTTTATGTCCGTCGCTAATAAGTTTTACCTCCACCGCCAAAGTTTCGCACCTATTTTTCCTAGGGGAAAATGTATTAGCGACGGCATTCATTAGCGACGGCATTCATTAGCGACGGCAGTGCCGTCGGCATTGACAGTATTATCGACGGGTTCCGTGCCGTCGCCAATGACCCCGTCGCCAATGACCAATTTCCTTGTAGTGAAGGCATACCTCTTGAAGCGTGATTAAGCCTTTGATGCGGAAAACCTCATGCTGTTCCTTTAACCCAACAGCGTCTCCGAACTATGTTCGAGAACGGAGCACTAATTCACAGTACGTAACAATTAGGGTTTTGGTCTCGATGTTGGAAGTTCTGTATCTTTAGCCAACTCAATAATATTGCGCACGTCTTGATTGACTGAGGGATGTGGGTATTTAATACGTGAGTGGTTAAACCACTCCCCAACACGTCCTCCACGTTCAGTCAATACACGTTCACATTAATGAACTTCAATTGACCTTGTCAATTGGGAACTCAATTAATGTAACTGGGTTGGACCCTCCATGGGTGACCCATTTGGATACCCAAGATCCAACTATTATTGAGTTTATAAAAAAATGAAAGAAAACTTAAGTTTAACATTTAATTAGATGGGAGACCATGCAGTAGGGAGGTCTCTTTCTAGCTCTATTGGTTATAAACCCTCAAACTCCAAGCAATTATAATTTTCTTTTCATTATGAATAAAATGTTATTGTGTTATTGATGTTGTTTGGATTGACTTATATTTTTACGAGTTCGACGAATGGCCATTACAACTATTCAGTCGGGGTCTCGCTCCTCGGTGAACTAGCGGCTGCCCAGCTCGCCGGTGAGCAAGCCGAGGTTGCAAGGGGGCGCTGCCCCCTAGAAGCGCAAAATGCAATTGGGTGTGGGGATTTATTAATAGTCCGGTCTTGGCTTTTATTAATGTATTGGGACTCATATTTTTGGGCTCATGTTATAGCATCTATGGTTTTTCTAGTTACTATACAAAAAATATTGTTTGGTGTGTGAATTATTGTAGAGCGTGTGAGACATCTAATGAATACAACAATGATACTATCACCTAAAAAGGGTCACATAATGTTCACATACACACATGCAAACGGTGGGCCCCAGTTGATATTTGTGTATGTAAGCGTTATGTGAGCCATCATTATGTGATAATAATATTATTTTAATGAATACATCAGACCAACAGTACTAGCCAAATTAGTATATCTGGGTATATCGCATGTCCTTCATTGACTTTATTTGTTTATTTTTATATTAACATTTTGAGTTCAATATAAAATATCTATAAATTCAAAATTAGTATAAATTAATTAATTTTAAACAATATAATTACCAAAATTATAAATTTTACTATTTTTTATTTTATTTAAATGGTACTAATAACTGGATGATTAAAATTGAATATAACTCAAATTGATTTGAACAAATCAAACTTGATCCTATATTTTGAACAAAAAAATATAAATTTGAAAATATTTTCAAAATTTTCATCATACGACTATTAGTAAAATTTAAACTCAATATTTTTAAAAATTTCTTTGTTTGTCTTTAAAAATACTGAGTTTAACTTTTAATAATAGTCGTATGATGAAAATTTTGAAAATATTTTTAAATTTATATATTTTTTTGTTCAAAATATAGGAACAAGTTTGATTTTTTAAATCAATTTGAGATATATTCAATTTTAAAATAAATCATACAATTATTAGTACCATTTAGATAAAATAGAAAATAGTAAGGTTTATAATTTTGAAAATTATATTGTCTAAAATTAATTAATTAATACTAATTTTGAATTTAGAGATATTGCATATTGAATTCAAAATAATAATATAAAAATAAATAGGCTTAAATATAATTTAATATTTTAAATTATAGGTCATATTCCACTTCGATAATTCTCCTTTCAATTTTGTCAATTGAATTATTGAATTATTATTTTTTTTAATTTCATTCGATTGAGGCTGCTACGTCAGAAATTGATAACGTGACCCACTGACTAGACAAAATAATGATTATGAGTAATTAAAAAATATTATTTTAATTATCTCTTCTAAACATCAAGGATAAATATGTCAAAAACATAATAAAACATAATAATCTATATAATAAAACACAACCAAATTTGAATCAAAAGCACAATAGTGGTCCAGATTGTATCTCAATTTTTACAACTTCATCCAAAGGCTGACATTTCATTTCACAAAAAAAATTACCGCCCAAAACAACCCCCTTTGTACTTCTTCTTCCTTTGTACTCTTCCTCTGTACTCTTCCTCTGTTCCTCCTCATTTCGTCTTCTCCTTCCTCCTCATTTCGTCTTCTCCTTCCTCCTTCCTCCTTCCTCCTTCCTTTGTACTCTTCCTTCTTTTTTTCTTTCTGTCTGTCTGTTCGTTCCTTCTCATATACGATTTTTTTACTCCTCTGTTTCCTTTGGTTTCGGATAGCAACGTGTAGAGAAATTGAGGCTTCCAAGTTTTGGAAAAAATACCCCAAGACTTCCCAAAAACTTCTCCCCCTTAATGATTATAGCTGATCACCCATAGCAAGGTAAGTTCTAATAAATTTTAATATATTATTTTTTATGCGAGATTCATGTTGGGTGGGTTCTTTATGATTTTGTTGTTCTTAGTATCATTTTCACTTAATCTTTCGGTATCCCTGACTCTTCTTGACGACCATTCAATCTCTCCCTGCTCCGAATCCATTGATCCCTGACTCTTCTTATTGCCCCCTCATCCATCCGGACCATCCCTACTCTGTACTACTAATATCAGTTTTTTAAATATTTTTAATAATAATAATATGTAGAGAAAAGAAGTAATTCGACCTCTAAATCAACATCGTGGGGGGTTACATCGCCGAGGAGGGAAACAGGAGCTGGGAGAGATAAAGCAGCTTGAAGATTTTCTTTGAGAGCATCGCACAAACAGCAACCGGGATTTTAGTAAAGAATAAGTTGCTTTCTCGATGCTGAAGAATAAGATGAAGTTTGTTCCAAGCAGGCTAAAGGGTTGAACACCTATTTCTTCCTTTGACTAATGAGGCTCCTAATCGCCCATGATGATCTTGCTAAACCACCAAATGCAACTGCCATTGCCATCTCTTTTTCACCACAGAGACGATGAAACAGGGATTGTTTGTGAGGGTTGTTTGTTGGATAGACAAATTCTAATTTGGATTAAAGTAAAATGAACATAGCCCATATTTAGCTCAGCCCAAATGAAGCCTAGCCCAATAACCTTTTTTTTTAATTTTTTTTTCTGTAATAGCAAAAGAAAAAATATCTTTACTTTGATCGTCATTTAAGATTAATACCCAACTATATAATGTGTTTCGATATATTGGTGTCATTTTATCATTTTATTAATTAAAATTATGTTGTTTTTAGGTAGTAATTGTATATTTTTCTAATTATGTTTCTCATAGAATATGTACCTATAAATAGTTAATTTGAAAGATAAATAGGAGTTACTACATTTGATTTTTTTAAATGAAAATACGGCTATATTTGTGATATTATTATATTTGTGATAGTTAATTTTTTTTAAATGTAAATAGAAGGCAAAAAGAAATACGGTTATATTTGTGATATTATTATAAAATGTTCAACTAGGTATTATAATCCCCACTATTGGGATTAAAAAATTTTAAACAAAATTATTCTCAACCTTTTTTTAAATATCCTATGGTAATCAATGTGGTATGAAGATACCACAATGAATAATGATTGGTGACACATTAAAAATATCTCAAATTGACTTTTTAAAAGTGAATAATAATATTAAAATTTGGAATAGAGATTGGAGGGAGATGTTCCATAAATTTAAAATTTTCATTAAGAGAGATATCTCTTAATGATTTAGATTTATATATTCCTCTTATCGATTAATTAGAGACAATAAGAGATAAAAAAGCTTTTACCAAATAATTTTAGGATTAATTACATATATATTAGTAAATTTTTGAAAATAATTATAAAAATTATACATTCATAAAATAATTATAAAAATACTACACTTCATCATTTTTATTTTCAATACTAATACAATTAAAAGTCCTTAAATTAAGGGATTAATATTAATGGGCTGACATAACAAATTAGTTTTCATCTTCCTTCGATCTCTCTCAATTAATAGTATAATCATACCATAAAAAATCAGGTGAGTGGTGAGTCATGACAATAAAAGTAGGAGGTTGAAATGGTGTATTGAATTGATGAAGAATTGAAGCACATAGACATAAAAAAATGTACTTAAACTTGCAGGTGTGTCCATTAATATGATATTGTAAGCTGATAAATACATTGACTCTCTTGAAGTAGATAATTTAACATACTGTAATGATATTTGTAAAGCTGATAAATGGTGTATTGTTGTTGTGATTTGGCATTTTATTGAGGGCCAAAGTGAATTGAATGGTACAGGGCCATTCAAATAGATTTTTGACTACAGTAAACTGTAAGGTTTCTTTTCTATGGTAAGGGAATTAAAAAGGACCTTCCTACAGAGTGTACAGAGTGTACATTCCTTCGCTACTGATCTATTGATTAAAATGGTGATTTTTTAAAAGTTGAGTGACTTCGAGTTTTGTATATTTCGGTTGATCGAGGTTCCAATTTGGATGGGTTTAGTTTTTTGTTCAACTTTTATGGGGTTTAATGCGTGATTATGGATTTAATTTTTATTCTCGGTTGTTCTTTTTGAAGAAATCACAAATATTTTTCTTCATGGGAACTTTAAATCTTTCATTAGGAGTTAACAATATTGTTTAGGTTATGATAATATCTTTGTTATTTTTTCATTTATTTAAGCTCAAAATTGACTGTTATTTGTATTTAGTTGGTACATGAAAATGAAGGTTTAGAAGTTAGTGGCATTCTTGAAGGAATACATGGTGTTTATAAGTCAGTGGCATTCTTGAAGGTATTCTTGAAAGTATTTATTTGGTGTTAATGACTGCTTTACATGGTGTCTTGATTCCAATAATAATGACTGCTTTAAGTATCAAGATTATTATTACTTTTGCGCAAAATAAATAATTACTGTTGAATGATTTACATGCAAAAGTATCATTATTACTGTTGAATGATGGTCAATACTGATATTTTCCTTACCTCTTAATTGAACTGAACTCATATACTACTATTGCGTCTCACTACTGGAGTTAATATAGAAAAGTCTGGCCTATTAAAAGAACAGTATTAAGGAACTTCGGGTTGATGATTTTGGGTATGGAATGATTATTTTTTTGGTAGTTTGGATATGTATGGATGATTGTAAGTTTTATACACAGGTTTATATTTGTCTGGATGTCTATTTTTAAAGGAAACTTTGTCGAATTTTTTTAAAATTAGTAACGACTAACTTGATATTTTGATGGTTAGATATGCATTGATGATTGTGTGTAAACATGGTTATGATAATTTTTGGGTATGAAATGATAGTTTTTTTGGTGGTTTGAATATGCATTAACGATTGTAGACATGTTTAGAATTTTTTAATTATCTATTTTTAATGAAAATTCTACCGATTTTTTTGGAAATTAGTACCAACAAGTTTGATGTTTTCATAGTTGCACATGTGTTGATGATTGATCATGTATTAATTGTTGTGGTAGTATGGTGAATTGTGGTGGTATGTGTCTTTAAGTAATGTAATATTTTTTAAATTTTAATTTAATTTTTTTAGGCCGTGCCTTCAGGCACGGACATATACTAGTAATTTAATAAAATCAAACCAAATCAATTTCTCACTCATTTAGTCGAACTAAACAAAATTAATTAATTAATAAAAAAAAAAACCCAATCTGAATCAAGCTAAAAATTTTAACAAATCAAGATTGAAGTTAAAATTCTCAGATCAAAAACCTCAAACTTAATACTCTTCTTCTTCAATTGTTAGTGTAATTCTCTACAGAAAATTTCACCTTCTCTTTCTCCAGACTAAGCATGTCCAATCGCAGAGAGCCTTGTTATCCTCTTTTACATATCTCATCCTCTCCTAGGAGATACCATTGTGATTGGAAAAATATCCATGAGTTCATACACCAGATTTACCATTTGGTTCAAGCTCCGTTGGCGAAAATGGATCAAACACATCAAAAGTTCGCGTTCAAGTGAAAAACACACAAAAATCAAAAATGAAGAACAAAAAACGAACAATAAACCCCAACACCAGCAACGCCATCAAAATAATTCTGACCCAGATTCCGGCGAACAAAAAGCAAAAATGAAGAACAAAAAACGAACAATAATTTCGACCCAGATTCTAACGAGATCCATCCTTCAAAATCCCAACACCAGCAAAGCCATCAAAATTCAAAACCCCACAAACCATTAGCCCCAAGCATGAACCACATCAAATCAGCACTCCCCAACCCAGATCTATACCTCCTACTAATCACACAAAGAGAAGATCTATATCCCCTACTAACCACTTTAGATCGTAGCTATTGGAGAAGGGTTTCTCTGTGCAGTGGTTATGAGAGTGGCGGTGGAGAAAACGATTAAAGAAGGATTTCTCTATGCAGTGGTTACAAAAGTGGCGGTGGATATCATCCAAATCAGAGAGAAAGGAACCCTCAACTGCGCCAAAGAGAAATCTGAATACTAAATGGGAACCCAGATTCTGTGCAATAGTTTTTTTCTTTTTCTTTTGATTTGGTTTGATTTTATTAAATTATTATTATGTTTTATTACGTTTTTGACATATTTACCCTTGATGTTTAGAAGAGATAATTAAAATTTAATTGCACACAAGCATTAATTTGTTTAGTTAGCAGGCCACATCAGCAATTTTTGATGTAACAGCCTCAATTGAATGAAATTAAAAAAAAATAATAGTTCAATCATCTAATTGGCAAAATTGAAAGATGCATCATCGAAGTGGAATATGACATATAGTTTAAGGTAGTAAATTATATTTAAATCAAATAAATAAAAAGAACAAGAAGAGTATATTTTTTACATAAATTTTAAAAATAAAAAAAATGAGGTGAGAGGAGAGAGAAAATTAATTTTTAATAGGTGAAAAAATTGAACAAACACATTTGCAAGACTAACGCATTTATGAGGAACAATTTTACTTAAAAAAAAGTTTAGGGAACATTGGAGAAACATCTTTACATGACCAACGCATCTATGAGGAACAGTTACGCAAAAAAAAAAGTTTAAGGAACAATTTAACAAAAATATGATAAACAAGAGGGTCAGACTTGCAATTTAGTCGAACAGATTAAGTAGATATATATATATTTTCAGTCCCCAGTCAAATAAATTTACACAAAGTTGGCTTTCAGTTTTTCAGAGGAGCTAGAAATATAAATCATGGCATGGAGCAAAGTTCCATGGGCACAAATTTTGGTCCAAACCATACATGATCTACCTTTTAGAGTTATGCATAAAAATTAAGAAAATAATTGTATAACATTAAATATAATATTAATTGTCTATAATACTCACTCGGTTCCATATTAAATGTCGTTAGAAGCCAAATCCCACAACAAAAGTAATTATCCTCCATTGTAAAGTGTAAAATTAAAATCAAATTATTAAATTACCCTTTTTTTTGTTTTTATTTTTTATAGGAGTAATCACAATGAATTCATTTGTCATTACCTCCACCATGCAACCTTGAAATTTTTTTAACTTAAACAAAGTCAATTTAATATCCCTCATCATCCGGCAATCCTACCTTCATTCTCCAAAAAAATAAAGTTTAAATTTACTCTTTTTTAAAAAATTTAAAATTTTAAAATCTTGCATCTACTTTTGAATTGATTTGTTATTTTTTTTATATTTCCCTCTATTTTTTCATTCTATAAAAGTATAGTAAAAAAAATTAGGCTTAAGTTTAGCAATAATACATTATGAGTATTGATACGTAATTGGGAAAAAAATTGGAAAGGTAAGTATAAGAAAAACAATTTTCTTCAAGAATTGATATTATTACAATTTAATAATTCTTCTAGGACTATATTTCAATTTTAGGAGCTTAGAGCATCTCCAGCAGATGGACTATCTGCTGGACTATATTTAGTCCATCTGACATCAGCAAATGTCTTTTAGTCTTCACTTTTTCCAGCAGATGGACTATCTCGTGGACTATAATATAAAAAGATTAAAATAATCAATGAATTCAAAAAAACTCCAACGGACATAATCCAACGACCATATTCTAACGGTAATATTCCAACGGCCATATTATAACGGCTATATTTTAATAAACAAATAGCATCTATAAATATAACTCACATCTAGTCTCTCATATTCACTCATCTTAACTTCATTCTTCCAGTCAAATAAGTTATTTTAAATATGTCTCGTCAATTCGAATTAGCTATGTTGCACGTGGATGAAGAAGATGATGAAGAAGCATTTGGACAATTGTTAATACAAACTCTTATTAATAAAATACTTACAATGGCTAAATGTTGAAGTAGTTAATTGAAATATATAAAATAAATTGAATTATTATACATATTTATAGATTTTCAATTAGGGCTTTCAATTTCTATCCGTTTGTATTTTTTATTACCGTTCTGAATTTTTTTTTCTATCCATTTTGAGTACTTTCTATCCGTTCGTCTCTTTCACTTCTCTCATCAGATCTCCTAGACTTCTTCTCTCAGACTTCATACTTCATCTCCTTCACAGATCTTCTTCTTCAACCTCGTTCTTTTTTTCCTTCCATTTCTTCAACAGAGTTTCCCATTAAAACCATTATTTTATTTATAGTCTGCTTGATTTCTCATTCGCAGATATAGTCGTTTTGAGCGGCCGGAAAAATTGATCAACTAAATATAGCCCATCTGCTGGAGCAAAAATGACGTCCTAGACTAAATATAGTCTACGAATTTGGCACCTCCGGCCTCCTGGAGTTGCTCTTAGGGAGGAGAACATGGAAATAAAAATTATTGTAGTGTATGTGCTGATTATGACTTTACTGAAAGATAACCTCGAACATGTAAGTGTATGATAATATAATAAATCAAGGTTTAAAACTCGGATCACCGGTCAGACTTTGTAAAAATCGGAACCGGTCCACTCAACAGTCCGATTTAGACCATTGAACTGTTAAGAACCGGAAGTCAAACGGCGCAAAAACAAACGGCGGCAGGAAAAAGAAAAACCGCGCAAAACAAACGGCGACAGGAAAAAGAGGACTAAACGTTAGGTTGTCAAAAGATATTTTTAAGTTTGCAGGATATTTTAGGACAACCACTAAAAATATCTCCCCCTTCTGTTGCACTGGCAACATAGCGCTGACGTGGCAACACGTCACACGAAAAATTATATTCCGCTGTTTTAGTTTTTTTTTTTTCTATCTTCGTGTTTATCGATCAATATTATTGCTTACTTCTGCTGAGGGGATAGATTGTAGTTTTTTTTTTGGACATAATATTCATGAATTATTAATTATTATTTTTTTATTATTTTTTTGAGATTTTAATATACTATTTTTATAGTTATTTTTTTTTTGTATTTTGAGACTTGAAAAACTCAAAATAATTACATATAAAAAATAAAACTTGATAAATTTTGAGAAACGAATTATCCCAGAGCCGGCCCTGGGGCAGGTCCATCGGGGCGACCGCCCAGGGCCCAAAGTTGAGGAGGGCTCAATTTTTTTTAAAAATTATGTATATATGTGTATAAAAAAAATAAAAGAATAATTATAAAATATAATGTAAAATAAATCAATAAATTAATATGGAAAATCAAAATAGACTCTTAGCCACAAAAAAAAAACTCTTCAACCCTCTCAGTTCATATTTGAATCACGGTTTAACTGCAAAATTTAAAATATTTTGTATTAACTGACGAGGATAAATATTTGATTCACGGTTTAACTGCAAAATATGGCATACTTGATTAAAAAGATGTTTATATTACACATCTCTATATCATAGATGCTAACAATTTAAGAAAACACAAAAGTTCTATTTTGATTTTGGATTATGAGTTTTAATATTATATTTATTATTCCCTCCGCAATATGATAAAAAATTTAGTTGACTTTATATGTATATTAAAAATAAAAAAAATAAAAAAATTTATCCATATTTAAATTCTCATTTAATTGTATAATTTATTGTACATAATTAATGATATTTCATAAATATGCATTTAAATAAAAATACGACAATTGAACTTAATATATGGCTAGGGTAGAGGCAAAACTGCTCTCGAGATAATAATTAACCTTTAACAAAAAGATATTAAAGTGAATTTTATATATTTATATAAACAAACTAGTACTAATAAATAGTGAATTTTATATAGTTATATAGTGTAAATTATGTTTCTTGTGTTGAATACACCTCCAAAAAAGTCACAATCCGTACCAAATAGAATTATTTTGTAACAATCCTTGTAACTGTAGATATGTAATAATCCTAGATATTTTTAAAAGTTAAATAAATTATATTAATTTTAAAGTATAATTTAAAAAAATTAAATTCGATTAAATACTTTGAAAGTAATTTATAATACTATTAAAATTTTAATTGATTGAGATATGTAGTTAATGTAGGTAATTAGAATAATTGTTTATTATAAATTATTTTATTATTTTTAATATTTATTATTATTACTATTTTTGGTGTAGCAAGATTTTGTTAAAAAATAAATAAATAAATAAAGGAAGGAAGAAGCCCGCGGCCCGACTCAACCTGGGCCACGGACCTCACAATTTCAACCCGCCAAAATTCGGGCCATTTTGGACCCGGTCCGAGCTCGGCCCGTCCGCCCGTTTGCCATCTCTAAAAGGGTCACACTTGAAATTTTTTGTCCTGGACCTTGTAAAATACAGGACCGGCTCTGATCCTAGTGCATATAAATTTAATTGTTATTTTTTATGATTTTAATATTAATTAAAAATTAAAACTAAAAATATGGAAAGAGAGAGAAAAGGAGATAGAGAGAGGTAATTTGAAAAAGTTGATGAGGTTAGTTAAGACAAACCTTTAAAATTCAGGTTTGATTTTGATACGGTTATGAAATTATATTTTATTCTTAAGTTGGAATTTCAAAAAAACAAATAATTTGAAAGAAAAAAATAAGTGAAAAGTAGAATAGTCATCGAGTTAAATCAAGTTTATTTATTTAAAATGACTTATAAGTTATTTTTAATAAATAAAAAATTATTATTTTTCAAAAATAACTTATAAGTCAATCTATAAATTAAAAATTAAAACATAACTAAACGCCTAAATTATAAAGAATAATTTATAAATTAGTTTTACCAACTTATAAGTATGTCCAAACAAGTTTATTTATTTAAAATGAGTTATAAGTCATTTTTTAATAAATAAAAATTATACTTTTCAAAAATAACTTATAAGTCAAAATTTATAAATTAAATATTAAATTATAACTAAACACCTAAATAATAAAAAATAATAAATAAGCTCACAAATGGGAGGTTTTCAAAAGATATTTTTAAAGTTTGAAGGATATTTTTAAAGTTGGAAGGATATTTTAATTTTTTTTAATTCACTGTATTTTAGGTCAATTTACAAACATTTCACTATATTTTTTTTTTCTTACATTCAGTTAACTCACTTTTTATTTTTTTTCATAAATTTGAAATTTCGTCTTGACCGTTAAGTTTTTTAACAATAAATTGACATGACAATGCCACATACGCACAAATTTCTAACTGTAAGGTTTTTTTAACATTTTTATCCACGTCAGATTTAACCCATTTAATAAGACCAACCCACATCCCACATGAATATATGATCCATAACCTACTCAAAACCCACCCACTAACAAAAATATTTTTAATTTATTATGATCAACATAAGGGTTTAAAATTAATAATTTGTTAGAAAAATTATAATTTTAGTAAAACAAATAAGATGAATAGATGAGATGAACATACTTTAACTCTAAATCTCATATGAAAAAAAGATCAAACCAAAGGAAAAAAGCAAAAAAGAAAAAAAAAGAAAAAAAGGATGACCTTAGATCGGGTAGTGATTTCGAAAGGAGGCGACGTGATGACAAAGGTCACTTCAAAATCTAAAAGGCGACTTCATGTTTTGTCGAAACTAGCGGCGATTGTGGGACGCCGAAAATCCGGTCGTTGTACTTGTACCACGCTCGAGATTGAAGTATAGGCAGACAATTGTAAGTTGACATAAAGTATAGTGACCTAAAAAAATATTTTATCCTTTTTAAGACAACCACTAAAAATATCTGTTGCGCTGACAACTTAGCGCTGACGTGGAACCACGACACGTCTAAAAGCGGATGACAACTCAACCGCCTCTCTCTCTCTCTCTCTCCTCCCTTCCATTTATCAACTTCTTCTACGTTCCTAATTACTATATTTATTCTGTAACAAAAAGCAGACGCAAAAAATATTTTTCGTTCTTTTATTAATTTTTTTGTTAAGAGTTATCGATCAGTATTATTCAGATATGGAAGGTTTATTTTCTCCACCGAACTCGGTGGGCTGTGAGCTCGCCAGACACGGCGACGGCGACGACCAGATTTCAAATCCGGTAATTAATTCACTCAATCTTTCATTTTTTATTACTATTTTGGTTCATCAATTCATGCGTTTATGTAGACTGCTATGATTTTTTGTTTTTGGATCGGTTGAATGTTTGTTTTTGTATAGAATCTGATGATCGGAGATTGTGTATTCAATGTGGTTTTGGGAAAATCTCTACGTTATGCACTTATCTTTCGAAAAAACAAGTAGATTTTTAGAATTTATTAGATTGTTACAGATTGAGTTTCATAAATGAATACGAGTCTGTAATAAGCTTATTTTTCAGTGAATTGATAAGTATAATTTTAATTGCTATTTTTGGAACTCTAAAAAGTGAAGAAAAAACAAAGGAAGATGGAAAATTTTAAAAAATGTATTTTTAGTGATCCTTTGCACTTATATTTAGCATTTTACTTGATTTTAAGTTTGTCAAAGGATTCTAAGCTTGATTCTAGTTCATTAAGGAAACATTATCTTGCTCTTTTTTTCAATTATTATTATTATTATTATTATTGTTATTATTATTCTTTTTATTTTTACAATCTACTCTTTCAAAACACTAACGAGAGCCTAAGAAAGGTTTACCTGTAGGAAGTGACAATTGACTGAATATCAACCAACCTTTATTATGTCAAGTGTCAACTACTATCAAACACAAATCAGTTTTGATCATGAAATAAATTTGGTGATAAACGTCTTAATGTTAAATTAAGGTTGACAGTCACACAGATGACAGAACTAGAGGTACTTATTTAAATTTTAAAGACTACAAAATAAATAAAAAAAGGGACAAAAAGCTTGGTGGTTTGTCAATTATTTGTGAACATATCTTGCTTTTTGTTAAGCAGATCGATTTGACCTCTTCAATTGGTCTCGTGTTCAAAGATCAATTACTGTTACTCCTAGTTAACTTTAGATTATAGGAAGAATAGCATAAAGTTTGTTGAGAAGGTTTCATGGTTACAGTTTGATCATTGATGTGGTACAGAAGTAGTTTACTTTTTCTACCTTCTATGCCTGTTTTTTCTCTCCCTTCTCCAATAACCCTTTGGTTACTAAATAAAATCCCGCATGGCTCTTTCTTTATGCTACACCTCTTTAATTAATATCGCTTTTTGTAGCTCACCATATTTGTTTCATTAAAGATTTCACTGTTGTTAGACACAACATGGGTTATTATCTTTATGTTTCCTTTTCATATTTTAATGCAAACGTCTTGGCCCACAGCTCTTGTAAGTTGTTACTTTCCTTATTTTGTTAGGCAACTGATGACCATAAGTCTTGTCTTAGAATTTAGCATCTCCATTAGGTAGGTATTCCCCTCTCAGGAATGATGGTGAATCTTGTTGTGCATAATAATTATTTGAAAACTTGATTTTTTTTTCTTCATATATTTGTTACTTGAAAACCTAAGGTTATTTTCATCCCAAATATTGATCTTTGGTCCTGATACTAGTATACTACTTTAATTAGTACTCGTATGAACTAAGCAATGTAATAGGCTTGCTTTTGTATTCATGCTGAAGCTTTTTTGGCTTTCCATCAATACTTTTTCCTACAGTTAAAGTGTCAATTAGAGAGCAGGTGATCATGCAACTTAGGGGGTTGTCTTTTATTTGGGTCCGTCGCGCATTTATCCCTCTTGACCATTAATTGTAATATGATCCTGTTATACCTGCTTTTTGCGCTGTTTCTCCCTATCAGACACATTAATACGTTATACATAAATTGGTTCCTGGAAAATCAAATCTAAATATTCTTTTTTCTCGAGGTTCATAGCTCTAATCAAGGTAACTTTATCTCAGGAATCTCTGCGGAGTGTTTCAATGCGCACAGACTGGACTGACGAGAAGCATAGTTTGTATCTAAAATCTATGGAGACATTATTTGTTGACCAATTGTATAATTCGTTGGATCTTCATGGCTCACGCTCACAGAAAGATTGCCCAGATCATAAATCCTCTAAGCAAATGCATGTCAGCACTCGTGTCCCTTCTGGACAGGTCTAAAATCTAATTGCTTTTGTTCTAGTGCCTATCCTCAGCATCTGTTTTCTGCTGTGAATCTTACTTTTACCGGAGCTAGTTTAATTGCCCATATATACTTATATGTTCTGATTTCTTGGGTTTCTTATTATTGTTCCACTCGTCAGTTTAAGGTTCTTAGAGATGGCTGTTGGGCAAAGATCAATTTCAGAAGAGGTGAATCTGCATTGAATAATGTCGATGAGTCTCGTGATCTTTCAGTAAACCCATGGATTCGACATTTCAGATCTGGAAGAAGTCACCACAGTGTAACAAATTCTAGTCTACAAGGAAAAACTGCTGTGGCTGCTACAAATCGGTTTCTTGTGTCTCAGCCTCAGTTGTGCCACCATGATTCAATTGACAGCAATACAGGTAGCTCGCACCTTCACTTGAATGTTTTGCCTGGAATATCCCTTTCCTTTGCATGATCGTCAACAGTCTTCATTGTGCATTTATGCATTTATTTTTCTTCATATACTCCCTTCGCTTCAAGTAGAAATTCATGTTTCAAATTGATGTGTAGGGCAAGGATTTTAGATGTGTCTATGACAAACTGAGACATTAACTATTCATATATTATTTTTCAAATTTTCATTTAGATGTTCAAGAATTATTTTGAAAAAAAAAAACTATATTAAAAAGTATAGATCCCTAAATATGTGACATCGTAAAAAAAAATCTGTGTCAATAGTACGGTGTTCAAGATGACACTCAAGTTGTGGCAGAGGTATTACGAGTAAAGAAACAAGCTGCTACTGATTCTGGTATAATGACTTAGGAAAATGTAGGATAAAATCAACCAAATAATGGAGATCTTTGGAGAAACTTTACACACGGAGTAAGAAAGAGGGAGGGAGGGAGGGAGGGAGGGAGGGAGGGAGGGAGGGACTGTGTGAAGTGAATGGACTGCAACTTCTTCTGTTCAGTTGATAAACGGTTGTATTAATCACTCCAAGTTTAGGTTCACGTATTTCTGTCCTTTGAGTGAAGTGAATGCAGGAACCTTTGCGTCCTAAATTATACACTACTTGTCTGAAGGATGTAGTTTGAGCCCAAGTGTGGGCAATGTGACATTGTTGTTCATAGTATCATCAATATTAATTTAAAAGGAAGATTCCAATTTGTTTCTACTTATTGGATGTCACCACATAGGCCATAGCATGTACAGGTGATCAAATGTTACCTAGCTTATATATCTATCTATTTTCATTTTCAAGTATTGAACGGTTCCCACATATTTTGGCCCTTGCAGAGGTGACAGATCAAAATTTCGTTGATGAAGATCTTGAAAATGAAGTGGAAAGCCATACATGCAACATTAAAAAGATGAAAACTTCTGCCGTTGTTAGTTCAAGCAATGATCAAGTAATGTGTTGAAATTATTTATCTACGCATAAATCATATATTATGATATTATATATATGCTGTATTCCTCTATTGCCAAATGTTCTTTCAGGTTGTCCCATACAGAGAGTTCCCCATGACAGAAGATGTTGGGAAAATATGATGTTCTGCCAAGGAGTAAATTTTCCGATCATTGCATGGAGATGGCCCCATGATTAGACATTGACCAAATTTATTCTTTTAACTCGAGAAGATTCGGTTGGATTTAAAATCTTATTTATTTATTTAATTTTTATTTATTTATGTGGGATATTTATTTATTAATAAAAGTACATCATTCATTATATGATTGATAAGTTTGTTTATATATATATATATATATATATATATATATATATATATATATATATATATTATGATTTATGTGTATAGCTTATGATGATTTGGAGATATATTATCTTATAGGTTATATTTACTTAAACCGCGATGATTTATTTTGATCATTAAAGTTAGGTTTTTAGTCAAAATATTATTGCATTAACGGTGTGCATTAAACCGGATCATGTGATAATATTGTATTTATAAAATATTTTCACATAAATATTAATTTGTGAAATTTTTTAATTTTAAAATAATAATAGATTTAATATTGTTATATATTAATTTGATGTTCTAATAAGTGAGATTATATTGTGTTAATTAATATCTCAGAATGTTGATTAATATTAGAAATATTATTATTGTCAAAATATTTTCAAGATTTTTTATAAGATAATTTATCAGTGATCATATAATGTCGATCGAGACTTTAAAAATTTATTATTAAAATAATTAATTTAATCGTTAAATCAATTTATGATCAAATTAAGATAAATTATAGACTTATGAAATTAGTTTAAATGTATTGAGATTATATTAATTCTAAAATATTTATGTACATCTATAGAGAACATATTTACAGTTTATTAGTAAAGGGTTTATTTAATCAATTCCTGAATTAAAATACAATTGCAATTATTTAGTGAAATTAATTATGATTAATATTTATTTTGAATATTATTATTAGATAATAATATCTAGATAATAATGGAGTCAGAAAAGTAATCCATTAGGATCCCCTTCATATTCTAATATGGACCACATTCATAAGAGAGGATAACGATGTGAGACCCCAAATTTTATGAATAAAAATTTAATTTTTTTAAATATTATGGTGTGAATTTGAGATAGTGTTATAGTTGTGGGTAGTATTTATAAATTTTGCAAAGTATGCAAGTTGTAATATAATATTCGTTTGATCGGGAAATATTCGTTTTAACAGGGAATATTCGTACGACGGCACAATCATTGGTGGACCCCACAACGAAAGTATTGTCGTAGTTAGAAAACGACAGAATTATCATTTTATAAAAATAACGGCAAAAGTGTTACCGTTAAAACTGTTGAACTACTCGGTAATAAAACTACAGTAATACGCGTGGTTGCATAGTAGCACACGGTGTTGATTATTGATGCTTACGTAATAAGTTACTCAATTATATTTATTTATTGCTACAGTAATTGTTGCATGATATCTCTCATATTATTGATTCAATTATTGTCACAATATCATCTGTATAATATGTTATATTATTAAATCAATAATTGAGACGGCAAAGTTATTAATATTATTATTTACAATATTGACAATGTCTAGAAGTTCTGTCAAGGAGAGGTTTGGTCACCTAATTGCGCGCCAATAAGTAGAAATTCTTATCAGAAAGCCCCCTCTTTCCTGGGAACGACCTGGTTGTTAAATATTGTGAGTTATAATATTAATGATGAATAAGTTCGTGTTGATTAAAGATGAATTTGATAATTCCATTGTGTTGGAATTATTAGTGTTAGTGGAAATCGACATCTATTCCGATGATAATTGATGTCTGGGGGTTATATTGATAAATCGGATAATTTATCGGATAAATGAGCAATTAATTACTACTAATTCACATGCTTATATAACTATTTGTTCACATGTGTGTACTATTGAATCACGTTCTTGTACTATTAGGGGAGTTGATGGAAGATTGATAATACTTGCATGACTAAGTTAAAAATGGAGGTATAGATGGAGGTACTATACTGTAATTCGTATTTTCACATGATTATAACTATTGGTTCACATGATTGAGCTATTGATTCACATTATTTACTATTAGGGGAGGTGGTGCAAGTTTGATAATACTTGCAAGACTAAATTAAAAAGGAAAAAAAGTTGGAGGTATTGTACTGTAATATTTCGAGCCCCAAAACGTGCAATTATCGAAACTATATTTTCCTATAAATAGAAGCTCATTCTTCCTTCATTTCTCACCAATTCACTAAAGCTATAGAGCAATTATTATAGAGAGAAATTATAGAGAGAAAGAAGAAGAGAAGACTGCTACCTCACTATTCCAGTATCCAGTTTTCTTCTAAGGTAAGGGATATTATTTTTTGTACTCGTAAGGGATATTATTTCTTTCGTATTCATGAAGAAAGCTATTGTTATTCCATTCCTTATTATTCTATTGGAATAACCTGTATATGCGAAGTACCGCATACATGGTGAAATTCTTCTGTTATTACATTCTTATTATTCTGTTGGAATAACCTGTATATGCGAAGTATCGCATACATGATAAAATTCTTCTGTTATTCCATTCTTTATTATTATGTTGGAATAACATGTCTATGCGAAGTACCGCGTACATGGTGAAATTCTTTTACTATTCCATTCTTTATTATTTTGTCGAAATATTCTGTCTGTATATTTACGTATGACCTGGTTCCATTATTTACTATTCTGTCGGAATATCATGTCTATGCATTTACGCATGACCTGGTTCCATTATTTATTATTCTGTTGGAATATCCTGTCGGTGCGGATTACGCATGACCTGGTTCTATTATTTATTATTCTGTTGAGAATAACATGTCTGTGCGGTTTATCACATGATTATAACTATTGGTAATAATCATGAGATAGATGGAGGTACTATACTGTAATTCGTATTTTCACATGATTATAACTATTGGTTCACATGATTGAACTATTGATTCACATTATTTACTATTAGGGGAGGTGGTGCAAGTTTGATAATACTTGCAGGACTAAATTAAAAAAGAAAGAAAAGTTGGAGGTATTGTACTGTAATATTTTGAGCCCCAAAACATACAATTATCGAAACTATATTTTCCTATAAATAGAAGCTCATTCTTCCTTCATTTTTCACCAATTCACTAAAGCTATAGAGCAATTATTATAGAGAAAAATTATAGAGAGAAAGAAGAAGAGAAGACTGCTATCTCACTATTCCAGTATCCAGTTTTCTTCTAAGGTAAGGGATATTATTTTTTGTACTCGTAAGGGATATTATTTGTTTCGTATTCATGAAGAAAGCTATTGTTATTCTATTCCTTATTATTCTATTAGAATAACCTGTATATGCGAAGTACCGCATACATGGTGAAATTCTTCTGTTATTACATTCTTATTATTCTGTTGGAATAACCTGTATATGCGAAGTACCGCATACATGGTGAAATTCTTCTATTATTCCATTCTTTATTATTATGTTGGAATAACATGTCTATGCGAAGTACCGCATACATGGTGAAATTCTTCTACAATTCCATTCTTTATTATTCTGTCGGAATATTCTGTCTGTACATTTACGCATGACCTGGTTCCATTATTTACTATTCTGTCGGAATATCTTATCTGTGCGTTTACGCATGACCTGATTCCATTATTTATTATTATGTTGAAATATTCTGTCGGTGCGGATTACCCATGACCTGGTTCCATTATTTATTATTTTATTGAGACTAACATGTGTGTGTGGTCTATCGCATGCATGGTGAATACTTTTGTTATTCCATTTTTTATTATTCTGTTGGAATAACCTGTCTATGTTGATTACCACATGCATGGTGAATGATCTTTTGTATTCATTCTTTATTAAATTGTGGAAATGATCTATTTACGTGGATTATGATGAAAGTCATAATAAAAGCATTGGATTGATGAAAATCATGGGTATATGTAGTATTAGTAAGTGTTATGATGAGTTATGTTGGTTATTCTGTGAAAACATGAAAGTTTCTTAGAAATCACAAAGGGTTGAAAATCAGATTTTGGTAAAAATGAAACATGAAATTCAATTGACCATATCTCCTATTATATTTCAAATTTTTGAGTGTGGTCAAGTTCCAGAATTAGATCTATGAGTTTTTTAACTTATCCAAGTGGAATCACTGGAAAAGGTGTTATAGATTTTTTTTGTGGACTGATTTTAGTAAATGAGTCAAAAACTACAAAGTACTAAATAGCTACTGCCCAGAAATTTAAAAGGGAATTTTAGGTCACTTAATTTGTGAGAAAAATTCTGGCATTTTGGGACATGGAAATATATGGTATAAAGTATCTCCTGTCCAAAAATGAGCTCATTCCGACTTAAAATGAGCAAGTTATGACTATTTCAATATTAAAATTTTTCTGACAAAAAATACTATAACCGGAGTTCTATAACTCTGATGACCATGAAATTTAAACTGGAAGCTCACCTTAACATGTGTAAGATCCTGCCAAGATTTGGAAATTTCTGGAGTTAAACTTGAGGTAGCTAATTTCTTATGGAATTAATTAGAAATTAATTTTTGAAAAATAGTAAATGAATTTTAAAAATTCTGAGAAAAATATATGTTCAATATGGGACTATATTCTGCTAAATCCCAGAAAATAAATATTTTTGGGACTGATTTGTTATTTTTCATGAAAATAATCTAGTTATGAGTAAATGAGTTAAATATGTTATGTGAAATAACAAAATTGAAAAATAGGATTTTATGGCTCGGGAATCCTATACAGGGTATATGCAGATTTTTGATAAGGGATTTGATCATTGGTGATGAAATCTTATGAGTATGGCATTTTTGAATGATTAAATGCATTATTTGGTAAATTGTAAACAATTGAAATAAATTATTTATAAGTTTAAGAAGTGATTAAAATATTGTTAAAATATTAATAATATTAGATTATGAGTTTATTAAGTGATTGATAATATTTCTATAAATTTAAAGTCTTTAATATTTATCCTTGTTTTCGTTTGATTAATGCTTATATCATTGTCATCATTCTCATGCTTATATTGTGATGAAAGTCATTTTTGGCTTACGTGCATAGATGGACTTGATGTGATTATGACCAGATATTCTTCGGTGTAATCAGGACCGTAATGTGATGAATGATGTGGTAAAAATCCTCATTGTCCTATAATGCATTGATGGACAGTTTTTGGTATGATTATGACCAGAGATTATTCTGTATAGTCATGCCCGTTGATGATTTAATAATTATCCTTGGCCCGTAATACAGGGATGATTAGATGATGTGATTTATTTATTAAGCTGAGTCTCAATAATAAAAATTGATGAAAACATTTTAAATCATAGAAAATAGTAGATATCATGCTCTACTTGACTCTTTTAATGGATTGCTTATTCCGTTGCAGTTAAACTTGATGTCTATTGTATTTTATCAGTTTAACATTATTGAAGACTATTGATAATTTATTTCGCATTATTTTAGTCATAATATTTCTTACTGGGCTAGTTGAGCTCACCCTTTCTTTCACTGTTCTCTTCAGGAAATGAGAATATAGCTGGGACGAGTCGGAGAAAGGAGTGACGGTCCAGATAATAGTATTAGTAGTCCTCACTATTTTGTTAAATAGTGTGATAATAAATATAATGATGACTCCTTTAAGTGTGGATATTGTCTAGATGACAATATTCCTATTAAAAATCTCAGTTTATGTATTGTCATATATTACACGACGGTTGTATAGTTAAGTTTCTATTTATATTCTGTACCATGTATTTGGCGACTCAAGATGGGTGATGTATAACTATTTTGGGGGCGTCACAAACGATCCATATTATTATATATATCATTGATCAGAAACGTACTTGATATTTTTTTATGAAAAGAAAATACCAAATTTCGTATTCTCTCTTTCAGTTTAGGAAAAACACTGGTAGAGTTTTTTTCCAGAAGGGTGCTTTAGAAGCCACACTTCAAGTTCAACATAAGGGAAGATCTTGAGGAGACTAGAGATTGTAAGGATTTTCAAAACATGTTAATCCAATCAATCACTAGATAATAAATTCATACTCTAGATACATGGTATATATATTTGTTGTTTCACATAAAATCATAAGGATGATCCTGATTTTATTATTTTTGAAAAAAAACTAATTTTGAAATATTTGTATGTAATTTGGGTTGGATGTAAAGAACTTTCGAATTATCTAATCTTCAATATTTATTTTATGTGAATTATTTTATTTCATAACTGATATATGAATAAATAAATAAAAATAATAAAAATTCAAGTGAGTGATGGATAAAATCTCGCAGCCTCCATTATATATTTATAGTTATGATAACTAATATGTTTTCTACGAAAAATATTAGTGATCAAGATAACAAGTATAGACACCCTCATGGAATATGGATTTATTAACATAATAGTATAAATATACTTTTCCTACGAAGATATATTTTAAAACTAT
This sequence comes from Panax japonicus, assembly GCA_020205505.1. Classification (NCBI taxonomy): domain Eukaryota; kingdom Viridiplantae; phylum Streptophyta; class Magnoliopsida; order Apiales; family Araliaceae; genus Panax; species Panax japonicus. The sequence goes on from JAINUV010001405.1 coordinate 26,040, forward strand.
GAATATTTTATGAACTCTAATATGATGATATATACTTGATAGATAGATTAATAATTTTTGTCTACAGAAAGGTTGTTTATTAATACTCTTGAAGGCTAAATAATATAAGTACGTTATTTTCTTTGATAAGAAAATAACATACTTATATTAAAATATGCATTACTTTACTTGATAATGGTCATATGAATGATGTATGTATATATATTTTTTAGATAGCATGTATGTATTCAATCCAATCTTAATCATTCTAAATGAGAACCAAATGACTTATCTTAATTATGTTGATTGAAAAATGAATTTAGACATTGTTCTTACTGCTCGGGAATATAAATTTGTGCTTACTGATCCTTGTCTTGAGGCACCTACATCTAATGCTTATCGTGTTGTTAAAGAAGCACATGCAAAATGGGTAAAAGCTAATGATATGGTTAAATGTTACATCTTGGTTTTTTTATCCAATATTTTGCAACATCAACATATGGATGTTCCAACTGCTAGGACTATGATAGAATATTTGCATTGTATGTTTGGTGAGAATGCTCTCTTGTGGAAGAAAAAAAATAGTTGAGGGAACTCTAGTGGGTGAACATTGCCTCAAGTTTATATATCGCTTTAGCATGCTGGAGGCCCTCGAAGCAAATGTCGAAGCAGATAAGCAGATTGTCATGTTGTTGTAGTCATTGCCTAATACTTTTAAAATTTTTAGGGTTAACTACAATATGGGACAATTTCATTATACTCTCCTTGAGTTAATGAAACAGCTTCAATTGGCCCAAGGTATTCTAGTACCTAAGCCAGTTGTCCATATAGTTGAGGCTAATGTTGTTAAGGCTAAGGTTGGCAAGAAAAAGAATCCAAACAAAGGGAGTTGGAAAGAAATACAGTCAATGTGAGGTTAAGTCCAATGGAAACTATTTTTACTGTGCTGAAAAGGGATACTAGAATCGCAATTGTCCATCATATTTACATTACTTTACAGGAGTTCCAGGAGTCTAGAAGGCTAGGTGAAGGGAAATTTATCTACAGTTTATATCAGATGCTACAGTTGTAGCAGTAACCAGTGGCGGAACCAGAACGTTTTTGTAGGGGGGTCAAAATTTTTAAACCAAGCGGACCGAAATTATTTATACCACCACTTGCTTCGGAACTTGTAATTAATTATTATTATTATTTTATCAGCAAAAAGTCTTTTTAAGTTATGAAACAAAAGTTTGTGGTAGAACCAAAATACCATATCTACAAACCACAGTTTTAAAATATGAATGCGCACTCACTGATAACAAAAATTACCTCCAAAGATAACAAACACATAATGCAATTGATTATACAAAAGTCATCCATTGGAATTATACTTCACTTAGTTAATCAAGTATTTATCCATAATCTAGTATAAATAAAAACATCAATTGCTAATCAATAATTTCATCAATTTAAATATTTTATAATAATTTTATCATTCATCAATTCTCTTAGGATTTAAAAAAACAAAAATTAAACAATAATTAAATATTACTCCAACAGAAACAATTTTGAAAATTAAATTACTAAAAGATTAATATAGAATCCCAAATTACTAAATTCTCAAATTGAGAGTCTAATTTTTTTTCCCAAACTGGGAGTTATTATATATAGAAACAGAAGCCAGGAAAAATCAATAGCCCATGTTAGTATGTTACCACACTCCAGTACTCGACTACTTAATAAAAAAGCTTGGATGTTGTATATTTTTGCTTCCATAAGACATTATTGAGTAAATGGTTTCTATTGTTTACTTCTATTTTTATATTTGATTTATTATTACAGTCAAATAAATAGCCTATGTTAGTATTGTTTACTGAAGCACTGAATAAAAAAATAAATAAAAAGGGGAAAAAAACAACAATCACAAAACCTGTAAGAATAGCAGTGGCCAGTGGCGGCGGCGGACGACGGCAGAGGCAGCCGGCAGCGGCATGAGCAGTGGTTCTGGTTCAGTCACCAGTGAAGGGCCTGGAGTCAGTGGAGGCGGAAGCTGCGTAACAGAGATTAGAGGGAAGAGAAGAGAAGAGACGATCGATGTGCACAATACTGAACTAAAAATCACTAATGAAGACCGGAGCTCCTGGCCGCCCGTCGGCGCGACGGCGCCTGCTGGCTGCCGCCCCCCGCCCCCGCCCCCGCCCCCGCCCCCGCCCTAGCCCTAGCCCTAGCCCTAGCCTTACTTCCGCCTGACTTCCCCCCCTACCGGGGTCAACTGCCCCCGCCCGCCCCCCCTAGTTCCGCCTCTGGCAGTAACAATAGGAATAGTTTATTTATAGTTTTCTATTGATTGTAGTTTATACTTGAATAATGTATTTTATGTACCAAACGCTCGTAAAAAATTAATTTCGGTTTCTTGTTTATTTAAGCAAGGGTACTCGATGCTTTTTAATAATAAAGTTGTTATTTAGAAAAATTCTACTTTTTTTGTGATGTTACATTATTGGATAATTTATATATTAATTTTCATTTTTACTACAAGTACACTGCAAAATATTGAAATTAATAATAACATATCTAAGAAAAGAATTTTTTCCCCAGCAAATAAAACTTATTTATGACACTTACGTTTAGGCTATATTAATCTAAACAGGATCCAAAGATTGGTAAATGATGGACCTTTAAGTTTTCTTAAAGTTTATTTTTATCTAGTATGTGAATCTTCTATAGAGGGTAAAATGACTAAAGGACCTTGTGATAACCCCAAAATAGGTCCATTCTATCCAACCCATTCTGAGTCGCCAAATACATGGTACAGAAAACAATTACAACTTTATTAATACAATTGTCGTGCAAGATATGACAACACTTAAACTGTGAGTTTAAATACAAATATATACCAACTGTGACTCATGTCCCAACCGTGGACAGCACCTCATAATGACACCTTACATAAAGGTATAGTCGAAAACTGTTTTAGAAATTAAAATTTTTGGGAAGTGCTCAAGGAAACCTTCGTATATGGGAGGCCATGCGTCTAGGTTATGATAGATATCATATGGCCACAGAATTATCCTTGGTTGACCCAATAGACCCCAAAGAAAAATGAGAAGATTACTATCATATTCTTCTCAATAGTGAGTCTTCTCTTGACATATCATTATCTCCACTGTCTCTAATTGGGTATTATACTCTAAACAAACACCAAGATTATATAGGTAGTGCTTGTAAATATACTCAGCAAGTGGATGAGCACAACCTTGTCTTATGATGACACAAGGTTGTATGTCATTAGACATCTTGTATGATAGTGGCAAAACACCCTTCCAACATTGGGTTCGCCTCACCCTAGTTGATTCACCAAATATAACTACTAAATGATGACCACCGTTCTATTCCCCTGTTACCCTTGCTCGACCCAGCTACACTCTTATTACCTGAAAGGAATTGTGAAGCAAAAGGGTGAGCATAACTAGCTCAGTAAAGAATATCATGACTAAAGATAAATAAATTATCAATAGCCTTCAACAATAATAAATCAGAGATTTAAAACATATGGTAGATGATAAAACTTTTCAACCATAGTTACAGTGGAACGATCAATCCATTAGAAGAGTCAAATAGACCATAAAATCTATTATCTTCTCCATGTTAAAAGTTCATCAACAATGTTTTATCCCTGTAACATTAATCAACAATTTCTGTCCACAATCACGTGTATAACTCATAATCGTAATTGTAGTTCTAAATTCATTTCCTCATCCAGGACAAAGTTAATTTTCATCACCTGAAACATCAAAGATCATGGTTATACCAAATCACAGTTCCTGTTCATAATCATACTGATAAATTCATCTTTGCACTACGGGCCAAAGATATTCATCAACGGTTCATCTTTGCACTACTGGCCAAAGATATTCAACAACATGTCATCTTTGCACTACAGGCCAAAGATATTAATCAATTGATATGTTCATCTAAATACATTTTCATCTTCGCACTACTGGCAAAAAATATTCATCAGAAATCATTCATCTTTGCACTACAGGCCAAAGATATTCAGTTATATCATCATTTAGGACTGAGTATGATGAAAAATATTTTAAAGAAAACAAATCCAGTGAAACAAAATAATAAATATTAAGGATTCGTACTTCAGCTATTCCATGTCCAAAAATATCTCATAAATAATCATAGTGGAGTAAAATTCAAGAATGATCAAAACATAGATCCAATCAAAGATAGGAATCATAACAGACAATCTTGGACACATAGAAGAAAACTTAATTTTTCTGTGAATAATATCGTATTTGTGAATAGTGCCGTATACGTGAATAGTATCATATACGTGAATAGTAACTCTAACACCAAAAGATAAAAATTTCATAAAAAAACATCATCATGCCTCGTGAATAGTACTCGTAAATAGTAACTCGTGAATAGTAACTCATGAATAGTAACCCCGACATGAAAAAATTCCAAATTTGATAAAAATTCAAACCAATATTTTGGCATAATGATATTGAAGAAATAATATCTTTTATGAAGAAAATAATCTCCCTTACCTCAGAAAGAATAGTACTTCTGACTGGAATACTGGATATAATGCTAAAAGAACTTGCACCGTATAGCAATACTCGAAGTACTAAAATACTCACAAAAATACGCTCGATATATAGGGAGAGAAAGAGAGAGAAATCTTTAGTTTCTGGTGTGTTTTTCAATTCTAACCTAAGCACCCTATTTATAGAAAAATGCTTAGAACACTAAAGTAGAAAATTTAATATAATATTATATATATATTAAATTCCTACGCACCCTCTTCTTTGGTCAACAAATCAGCCACACATGTTCCAAAGACAACAAAAACGTTTTTGTTAATTAAAACAATTAAAACTTTCAAAATTAATTATTTAGGAACTTCAGAACTTTAATAATTCATAATAAATAGTCATTTTATCAGAAAATTCGAATCTCGCGAGCTATTATAGGAAATTCCATTCTCTACGACTTTGCAGAAGAAAGTTTTTCCAAATTCCAAACAGAAATTGACCGAAATCCATATACAGGCGATTTTATAGGCTATAATCAAAATTCAGTCAAGAAATGGGCCCACAGACATGTTTAACATGTTTTAAACAACTTTTACAATAAAAACACTCTTTCTCCTCATATACTCATATATCCCATATTCATTGTAAAAAAAAGTATCATCATTATTATATTATAATAATATAATAAAATATTATTTTATCAGAAAAAGTGAAATATCGATTTTCAACAATTGTCACTTTAAAAATTTTCTCCATCTATATCCATATAAAATGAATATTTTTCTTATCATATAAATTAATAATTAATTATTCACAAATAATATTACAGAATCACAATAATGACAACCAGACAGTTCCCAGGAAAGAGGGGGCTTTCCAATAAGAATTTCTCCTTACTGGCACGCAATTAGGTGACCAAACCTCTCCTTAGACAGAATTTTCTAGACATTGCCAATAATTTTATCTAATAATATTATTCAGATAATATGAATTATTGTTTCGATAATAGAAAATACTGTGTAGTGATAATTATTAAAACAACAGTAATATAAAATATCAACGCAGCAATTATTGAATCAATAAAATACTGAACAGTAATTACTGTAACAATTATTGAGTAGTGCCTTCTTAGGTAAGAATCAATAATTGGTGCAATACCGTGTGCTACTGTGCAACAACGCGTATTACTTTACTTTATCCACCGGGTATTCCAACAGTGTTAACGGTAACGATTACGCCGTTATTTATAAAAACTCAAATTTGTCTTTTTCTTCATCTGATAGTTATTCTGTTATGGGGCCCATAAATGGCTGCGCTGTCGTATGAATATTCCCGACAGAAAGAATATTCCACGACCAAACGAATATTCCCAGATAGAAATGAGTATTTTATAACCACTTGCATATTTTGAAAAAAAAATCATATACCACCCTTAACTTTAACTTTTATCAATTTAATCATTTACTAAATAGTAATTATAAGAAAAATTGAATACTTTTATTTCATAAAATTCGGGGTCTTACAGACCTTTTAAAGCAAAAGGAGATAGAATAATAGAAAAGTTAGATTTGGTTCATACTGATGTATGTGTTCTATTGACATTGAAAGCTAAAGGTGGTTATGAGTATTTTATCACATTTACTGATGATTACTCAAGATTTGGCTATTTATACCTAATGTATCGTAAGTTTGAAACTTTCTAAAAATTTAAAGAGTTTCAGGCAAAAGTTGAAGAACTAATGGGTAAATTCATAAAGACCCTTCAATCTGATTGAGGTGGTGAATACCTTCTTACAGAATTCGAGAATTACATGTCTAAAAATGGAATAGTATTACAGTTTTCTGCACTTTGGACTCCTCAACAAAATTGTGTAGATCTTTGAAGATTTATTCTATACTACCTATATCTTTTTTGGGATATGCTTTACAATTGGGGATGTACTTATTGAATATATATTGTTTCATCTAAATCGATTCCAAAAAACATCATTAGAATTGTGGTTAGGACGCAAGCTTAGCTTGAAACACATTCATATATGAGGTTGTCTTGCACATATGCGGAAAATGAAAATATATTTAGATAAATTAAGAACAAGATCAGAAGTATGTTTGTTTGTATGGTATCCAAAAGAGACAAATAGTGGACTATTTTATAGCCCAGAAAATCATAAGGTATTTGTGAGTGGAAATGCAACTTTTCTGAAAAAGGATTATATGATGAAATATAAGCCAAGTAATAGAGTTGTCTTAGAGAAAATGTTTGAAGATTCTTCTCTGCAATCAAAACCAAAACTTGATAAATTACACCACAAGTCATAATACTTGAATCTAACTCAGGAGAGCCTCGTCATAGTGGGAGGACTTCTAGACCCACACAAAGGCTTACTCTTTTGGGTGAGTCTACTGAGATTTTTTCAGATGATTTAGATTCAAATCCCATTAGCCATAATGAGACACTTGTTGATAAAAATGTTAATCTATGGCAAGAAGAAATGAAACCAGAAATGAAGTCTATGTATTCTAATAAAGTCTGAAAACTTGTAGATGCGCCTAATGAAGTAAAACCTATTAGGGTTGGTCGATTTCACAATCAATGAATACGTGCAAGTATACACGGTCAACAAGTAATAAAGTGAAAGTAGAGTATCGTTCCCACGAGTAATTATTTAATAAAAATCACCAAGTACTAATTCTTAACCAAACTAATTTTATTTAAACAATCTCAAATCGTGATTTTTCTAATTAAGAAAACTAAATTAACTAATTAAACTGAATTGCTTTATGACTGAATTCAGATAAATAAAGATTAAGACTTCAATATCCCCAATTATGAACTATAAATCAATTATCCAATTATCCCAATTATTATGCCTACTGAATTGTTAACAGGAATTCTCAAATGCCAAAAGTACTTTTCCAAACGATCAATTGACTTCTATTTAATCCAGATTAATCTTGCTATATTCCTATGCAAAACAATTGAATTAAACTCCTTCAATTCTAATTCCTTATGTGTTACATGCGGTGAACATATATTTTCATTCAATTCACAAACCTAATTATTCACCATGCAAATAAATAAGTCACATGTTATCATGCCCAGTTCTAACCCTAGAATTCCTCTTCCAATTCCTTCTTTCAATTGGAATCTTAATAAAAGAGTTGGTTCATAATTAATGAATGGAAACCAAGAATTCACAACTGAATAGACATTAAAAGATAAAAGTATGTAGACCTGGCAAACCGGCCCATGAAAACCCGGGCAGTTTTGGCCCGACCCATTTTTAGCCCGGCCCATGAAGGCTTGGCCCGCGGGCGCCTGGCCCGCCTGCCTCCCGTGTTTTTTTTTAAAAATAAAATATTACTACTTGTGGGTTGCGAGGCTTGAACACAAGGCTTGTAAGTAAATAAATAAAAGTGCAGACCAACGAGCTACAACAACTATTCGTTTTTAATGCAATCTTCAATATATTTTAACTATAATTAAAAAATATAATTAAGATATGTAGTTAATGTAGGTAATTAATTAATAATACTAATTTATAAAATTTTGAAGTCTGATAGCTTAGGACAGGCATATATAATACTATAGAAAAAGATTTGCCCCCTCCCCTCCCCACCCACCCACCCACCCACCCAAAAAAAATGCATACATAGGCAGGCGGCCAGCATGCATCTATCTACAAATATACAGATGCAAAATCAGTAGTAATTTAATTACTACTTTTTATCACGGAGGAGTGAGTACTAGTAGTGGTATTTATTATGGCCAAATTCCTTAGCCAACATAACATATTAACATATATCTTCCTACCTGTTGTTGGACCGGGTGTTGTGGTGGTGGTCCAGTCCACAAAATTATATTTTGTTAGGTTGATATAACAAACAAAATTAAAGTTGATTTCTTCAACTAACCCAATCTATAACCAACTACTTGTCTTGTTTGATTTTTTTGTAAAAGATTTATATTGAAACAAAAATATACGAGTTTTTGTTGCGAGTACATACATACGTGTATGTATTATGAAATTTTTTTTATAAGTGACGCAATTAATTAGGATGAATTTTATTGTATTACTACTAAAAGCTATTATTATTTTATCCTTAAATATGTATTATTAATTTGGCTAAGACCATAAATTAAAATTTGGCTCACTCAATCAATTAATTTGGCTAATACTTTCATCTTTAATTTGGCTCACTCATTTATTGTTTATTATTAATTATTTTATTATTTTTAATATTTATTATTATTATTATTATTTCTGGTGTAGCAAAAAATTTGTAAAAAAAAAAATTAAAGGGAGAAGCCCGCGGGCCTGCCATTTTCGGCCCACCAAAACCCCGGGCCTTTTTGGCCCGGCCCGCCGTTAGCACTGCCCGCACCCGGCCCGGCCCGGCCAGGCCATTTGGCAGGTCTGAAAGTATGATAAGATAAGAGAAGAGAATAGAATCTGTTGTGAGCAAATCTGATGTTCCCCTCTTGCTCCTGCTCTTGATATTCAATGATCTCCAAGTTGCTTCAATCTCCAAAACTAATAAGAACAAGGATTTATATTCTAATCTAATGGAGTGTATCTCTAATCTAATCTATGCAATCTCCCTTTATTCTATGCCTTACATCATGTATTTATAGGTTACAAATCGTTTTTTAGCTTTAGAACAAACCCAATCCAATTTGGAGTCAGAAAAGTGTCAAAATTCGCTCCAAAACGCGTCCAAGCTTGCCCAACCTCTTCCCCAGCGCCCCGGCGCTGGGCATGGCGCTGGTACACTGCCCCCTAGTGCCCCGGCGCTGAGCATAGGCCTGAAATGGGCGTCCCAGCACTGGCCACTTTTCCGAAAATTTTCTGCTTCGACGTCCTTTGGGAAAATGGCCATAACCTCTTCGTCCGAACTCCGATTTTGATGATTCAAGATGTTCCAGAAAGAGGAGACGTAGATCTACAACTTTCATTCTTTGAGTTCTTCGAAATAAGGTCTAGAAAAATGCTGAAATTGGCTTTGAAGTGGCTGCTATGTAAATGATAAGCCAAAAACGCGCATCTAGCCACCCCAAATGTCGATCCACGTAACTTTTGTTCCAATTCCTATAAAACAACATAAAATATGCATGAATAGACACAAACACTTAAAAACTTCCAAAAGATTAAGATCAAATGCACTCAATTCATGGGTATAAAACTCACTCATCAAGGTTCAAGTGGATCTACAAGATAAAGATGGGTGGATAGGAAAATTCAAATCTATAAAGTTAGGCTTGTTGTGAAATGATATATTAAAAAAGAATGCATTAACTTTGATGATACTCTTTCGTCGGTGGAAAAACTTAAATCCATCAAAATCCTCTTATTTATTGTTTCATATCTTGACTACGAGATATAAAAAATTCAAGTCAGCATAGCTTTTCTTAATGGCTATCTTGAGGAAAACATTTACTTACTTGTATCAACCAAATGGTTTCATGGTTAAAGGCCAAGCAGAAATGGTTTGTACGTAAACTACATAAAGTTATTTATGGGCTTAAACAAGCATCGAGATCATGGAAAGTCAGATTTGATCAAGTAATTCAATCACTTAGATTTGAACAAAATCTTGAAGAGCCATTTGTTTATAAAAGAAGTTAAGGTAAATTGGTGGTATTCTTGACTTTATATGTAGATAACTTTCTATTGATTGAAAATTAATGACACGAGAATGTTATCTCAAGTTAAAGTCTGGCTATCTAATCATTTTGACATGAAAGATTTGGGAGAAGCCAATTACATTATTGGGATCCAAGTTATCCGGGATCGTTAGAAAAGAATGTTGTGCCTTTCTCAAGCTGTATATATAGATAAAATTCTGGTTAAGAATGTCGTGCAGGATTCCAAAACGGACTACTTCTATGACGACCCCAAAATAGGGTCCATAAAACCCAATTTGGATCGCCAAAATATGTACTTCAATAATACATTATCTTAATACAGTGTCGTATATAATACGAAAATATCCAAACTCAAATTATTGCAATGTCGTATAAGATACGACAACACATATTACAAGTCTTCAACATGATTATTGCCACACTATTTAACAACATGGTGAAAACAACTATATACACTATCTTGGATCATCACTCCACGCCCCAGTTAAACCCAGCTACACTCTCATTTTTTGAGAAGAATAATGGAACAAAAAGAAAAAGAGTGAGCTCAAATAGTCCAGTAAAGAATATCATAACTGAGATAATGAAGAATATATTATCCTTAGCCTCCAACAGTGAAAAATATGATAGAATATAATAGACAACAAGTTTTAGATCAACAACTGCAACAGAAATAACAATCAACTAATTAGGAGAGTAAAATAGATCATGACGTTCACAATATTCTTCAAATTAAAAGTTCAACATCAATATTTTATCCCTATGACACCAATCAATATTTCTTGATCATAATCATGCTAATCAAGAGTTTATCTTTGCACTACGGGCCAAAGATATTCAATTGTAACATCAATGGTCATGATTATGCCAATCAAATGTCCATCTTTGCACTACGGACCAAAGAAAACTCTTCACCACGTGTCCTTGCCATACCGACCAAAGATACTCAACAATCATATCGTCTTTACACACATGCCAAAGATATTCACCATAACTTGATTCTTTGATGATTAGTACAAATAACAGTGATATAAATAATGAACAGACTTTGTAAGAATTATAAGATAAAAGAATCCACATCCGAGATTTGATGTTTAATTTATCCAGAGTTCAATAATGATATCCAGAAATTCAATTATAGTCCAAGAATAGGATAAATAATATTCACAATTCAACTATCACGTGTAAAACGAAATAGGAAGATTCAGGTGAAAAGATATTAGATGAAACACAAACTATTAAGGAAGTTCTAAATAATTTAGGACTTTTCACCATTTAATAAAAAATTTATCGAAACAAATAA
>JAINUV010001405.1:42500-216528 GCA_020205505.1 Panax japonicus
GCCAAATCAATCGGAGAAGAGAAAGTCTTATGTCGCGACACAACTCTGATATCGGAGAAGACGAAGCATTCTGTCGCGATGCAACGCATAATCAGAGAAGAAGAAAACTGTTGTCGCGACGAATCTGTAAGATCGAAAATAGCATACAAAATCAACGCCGCCTTCAAGATCAGTAACCAAAAACATTGTTGCAGTGATTTTTGAATACAAAATCAACATCAGCTTCGATTCAAATACTGTGGTATGTAAGTTTAAAACTTATAAGCATATAGATACCTATAGTTACTACGAATTACTAAATTGATTACCTTTCTTAAGTTTTTCGAACTTAAATTGTCACAAAGAATGAATACTGAAAGTTGTGCTTGCAAAATGTATTTGAAAAGATGTTTTATATTATGGTTACTAAGGTTATATAAATTGGTTACTGTATAATGTTGGTTTGGTTACTGATTATTTTGTATTGATAAGTGTGTAACATTATACCGTCTAATGTTGTCTTAGTTACTGACTAATGCTATTTTGGTTACTGCATAATATTACTAATTAATACTGACTTGGTTACGGACTAATGCTGATTTGGTTACTATGTAATATTATATTGGTTACTGACAAATGCTGACTTGTTTACTGTGTAACACTATAATGGTTATTGACTAATTCTGAATTGGTTACTGTATAAAATTATTATAATGCTGACTTGGTTACTGTGTAAAAATATTATTTAGTGACTCATGCTGACTTAGTTACTGAACAATGCAAACTAAATTACTACAGTGATTAATTGGTTACTGTATTATTGGCTGCTGAAGCATATTAATGTACACTTCTACTTATGTTTTTTATATTAATGGTTACTTGTTATCCAAATTGGTTACATTCTTACAAAAGTCTGTCTTTAGTTGGTAACAAATAAATTATACTGATTGTTTTTTTATTATAAAATGCAAGGAAAACCCTATTTTTACTGGTTGTTTTTGGTTATTGATTAATGCTGATTCGGTTACTGTGTAACATTATATGGTTACTAAATATTGGTGAGTTGGTTACTGTGTAAAATTATAATGGTTACTGACTAATACTGACCTGGATACTGTTTTACATTATATTGCTTACTATTTAATGCTGATTGTTACTATGTAAAATTATAATGGTTACTCAATAGTGCTGACCTGGTTACTGTGTAAAATTATAATGTTATATTCTTTTGTAATTGTTTCATTTATATTGGATGTTACTTATTGACTATATTGTATTGATTACATGGACTAATAGTAACCAATACACCAAATTTGATGTTTGGACTAATAGTAATCAATACACCTTTAAGTACATATTGATATTTTTTATATTATTTGTTTTTGCTGTAAAATGCATGTCAAATATGTTTTATGTTACGGATACTAAGTAAATATATGTTAGTTACTGTCTAATCTGGATTTGGTTAGTATATAATGCTGACTTGTTTACTGTGTAATATTACCATGGTTACTACATAATATTACTGTGTTTTATACTGATTTTTTTTATATTGATGGTTACTGATTAACTACATTGGTTACCTTTATACACCTGTTAGTCTTTAATTTGTAACAAAGTTATTGCTGATTATTTTGGTTGTAAAATGAATGTAAAAATATTTTTTATAATCTTGGCTACTAATTACATATATCTTGGTTACTGTATAATATGTATTTAGATACTGAAAGGTATTTATTTGGTTACTCTATAATGTTATTGAGTTTTATAATTATTTCTTTTATATTGGTAGTTACTTATCGACTACATTGGTTACCTTCATACAACTGTTAATCTGATTATATATATATTGGTTGTTGTATACTATTTAATTGGTTACAGTATAATGTTTATTTGGTTGCAGTGACAATTTGACAATTTTCTGTCAAGTTTGGAGTGTCGGATTTTGGCATTTTCAGAGCCTAATTTCATTGGAAACGGGTCAACGATCAAAAGTCACCAGCTTCGCTGGTGAGCTGCATGATTTTTTGGTCGAATTCCATCATTTAGGCCTTCAAATTTGCATGTAAAAATGTGGTTTATATTCTGGTTACTAAGATTATGTAATTTGGTCACTGTCTAATATTGATTTGGTTACTTTACAATGTTTATTCAGTTGTTAGACAATGGAGACTGACAGTAACCAATTCAACAAATTTAATTATTTACAGAAATATATAATTGTTTACTGTTAGTAACTATTAACCACATGGTTGGTAACATTTTTTATGGTGTATAATAACCAAAATTGATGTTGATTAATATTTTTATTTTTGATTCCATCATGAGTTATCAATATAAAATAAACATATACATTGAAAAATGGTAATTGTTCCTAAACATTTTTATGTAAATTTGGTTACTCATCTAAAATAAAATGGTTACCTCTATATTTCTATTTAGTTACCAACTGGCGTGGACCATAATGTAACATAATAACACAGTAATCACATAATTAGTTACATTATGGTTACACCATTAGTAACTATCTGGTTAATAATAACAGTAACCATTTTATTAGTAACTATCTGGTTACTAATAACAGTAATCATAATGTAACATAATAAAATAGTAACAACATAATTATATGATAGTAACCAGAACATGTTTTAATGGTAACCAAAACAGAAGCATCATGTAATGAAACTCAGTTTAGGCAATCCATATATACTAAACAAAATATATATTAACCAGAATAAAAAATAAAAGTATCTGAAATCCCACATTGAAGGCACAATAATAGTAGTCAAACCATAAGGTAACAGTAACCAAAACATAATAAAGAAGTAACCAAATAGTTATATGAAAGTAACCAGAACATGTTTTAATGGTAATCAAAACAGAAACAACCTGTATATTCAACCAAGTTTTGACAACCCATGTATACTCTCACATGTACATTTAACCATAACTTTTTCAATGAATTTTCTAGAAGAGCATAACTCTTGTAGAATATATTTAAAGGAATTTACAAAATAATACATCAATGTATACTAAACAAATACATGGTTTCTTATGACTTGGGTTTATTATTTACAAAAATAATACATTCACAAACTAATGATGCCTTAAACTTCTCCTACTGACTTGGGTTCAATTTCTTGGTAATAATGCCGGGGACTTCTATGACACACCAATTTATAACTTTTCTAATGAATTTTCTGTTGCATTCCTCATAGTAAAGATCCCATAACTGCAAATAAACAAAATTAGATTTACACAGTCATTAGTAACCAGATATAAACAATATTTATAACATAAAAAGTTACGTATTGAGCAACAAATAAGAGCATACTAACCAAAATATAATATAACAATTACACAGTAGCCAAAACAGACTATAACAAATAACCAACATCCCACATTGACTGCACAATAATAGTTATCATATCATAATATAACATTAACCACACCATAATAAAGCAGTAACCAAAAAATTATATTATATAATCTAATGGTAACCAAAATATAAATAAGATGCAGTACATACCATTTTATGTAGTAAACAAATAGCTATATATAATATTAACAAAAAAATAATTTAAAGGTCACCAAAACAAAAACATGTATACCAAAAAATATACTAAAGAAGTAACCAAACAGTTATATGATAGTAATCAAACCATGTTTTAATGGTAACCAACATATAAACAACATGTAGACCAAACCCAGTTTAGTCAACCAATGTATACTAAACAAATACATTGGAACCAAAACAACATATAAAAGTAACCAAATAACTAAATAGTTATATGTTAGTAACCAAAATACCAACTCAAGAAAACAAAAATAGAATCCAAATCAGAAACTAACAGTAACTAAAAACATACTAATGAAGTAACTAAATATTTATATGATAGTAACCAAAACATGTATTAATGGTAACCAATACACAAACAACATGTACACCAAAACCAGTTTAGTCAACCATGTATACTAAGCAAATACATGGTAACCATAACAACATAAAAAAGTAACCAAAATTACCAAATCAAGGTACAAAAATGGTATCCGAATCACAAGCTAACAGTAACCAAAACATAATAAAGAAGTAACCAAACAGTTATATAATAGTAACTATTTTTTATTGCTTGACATAGCTACAACGGAAGCATTACATCAAGCCCCCATAAATTGGTCTAGTATACTGAACAATAGAATCACTCTCTGTGATTCTTTTCCTCTTTCCATCATTTTCCTTGTATTAGCCATTCTATACAAAACATAAAAACTACACGAATCCAAACAATCAATACCTCATTCTGTTAGAAACATAGCGTATATATATGATCATATTGACAATTAATTAGTAGAATGAGAATTAACAGAAATTAGAACCAGATCTTAGAGAGAGAAACTAGAATCCTTTCAGTTGTGAGAGAGTTGGATAGAGAAATCACGTATTCGACTATCAGAGTTGGAGATAGAAAATCACGTATCAGCCTGAAAACATAGCTTGCTAGTGGCGGCGGCGGAATAGGACGACGACGAGTGGCTTCGACGCGGCAACGAAAGATGACGAGAGGACGACGAGAAGACGACGAGAGAGAAGTAGTAAGGGAGAGAGAAAAGTAGTAAAGAAGAAGAGAGAGAAATAGTAAGGGCGGATAGAGAGACATAAGGAAGATAGTATCTCAGCCCATTAATATTAATCCCTTAATTTAAGGAATTTTAATTGTATTAGGATTGAAAATAAAAAAGATGAAGTGTAGTATTTTTGTAGTTATTTTATGAATATATGATTTTTGTAATTATTTTTAAAAATGTACTAATATATGTAATTGTTCCTTATTAATATTAGTTCCTTTTTGGCACGTCCCCTAGAATTAGTGGTTGAAAGTGACACAGGCCCATATATGGAACGAACTAGTGCTTGGAAGTGACAAAGGCCTATATATGAAACGAACTAGTGCTTTGAAGTAACAAAGGCCCATATATGAAACTGCCCAATAGACGAGATATATTGTCTCCGTTTATTCTGCCACTAGGCCCACAATAAAAAGATAAGTTTAGTTGATTGAACGTTTATATATATCCCCATATATTTAAATATATGTTTTATGAGAATAAATTATATACAAATGACCTATAAAATTAAGTTCTACACCCTCTAATAATAATATGTCAAATTTAGGAGAAAATCAAGAAATTTAGAATTTAATATGATTAGTAAAATAGTTTTACCATGGTAAATAGTAAATACAAAAAGTGTCAATACAATTAAAATTCTTTAATTTATTCCCTAAATTCTCAACGTTGCATGTTGTTATTAGATAGTGTAAAACTCTAGTTTTACAGACCATCCGTATATAATTTACTCTTATAGTGATAAAAAGATTATACAATTGTGATGGTAAATTTGATAATATTGTGCCATTTATATATTAATTAAAATAAATAAAACTCTTCTTTTTTTTCAATTTCTTTTTTAGCAAATTGAATTTTTTTATATACGATAGAGAGAATAATAAGTTATTTATTACTCCCCCAGTCTCCAAAAAAATTAGTCTAAGTAAAATTTGCGTATATATTAAGAAAAATAAAAGTAGAGAAAATAAAATAAAATAATTTTAAAATTATATTTAGTGGTCACACAAGATTATATAAATTACTGAGTACTTTTATTTTATTTTTATATTAATCGATCCAACTAAATGACATATTTACCCTTCATTTTATATATTTTATCTTATTTAAAAAAAATTATATATTTAGTCATCTTTTGAGACGGGGGAGTAGTTTTCTTATGCTTTCTCCGTTTTAAAAAAATAATTTCATTTACAAAATTTGTTAGCACTTAAAATATATTTTTATTTCATATACAATTTGTTATTTGACAAATGAGTTTGGATTTATGAAATCGAAGGACGGTCTCATTTCTATTTACCTTTTTAATATTTTAATTAAATAAATACATATGTGTGTGCCACGTGGACTTTACTAATAATGCAGTTACTATTAATGGAAAGACAGATCATTCGTACTAATCATGACTAATCATCTTGGCGCTAATCATGATTAATCATCTTGGCGCTATGCAGATTACGTTATGAAACCCAATAAGTCTAGGGGCCGGGGGGACATTGTTCTACCGACCGGTCTAGTGACCGGTCCAACTATTTTTATTTTTTATTTTTTGCTTTGATTCTCAAAAAATATATAGTATTTATTTTAGTTGAAATTTTTATAGAATTCAGTGATTTAGATATAATTTGGATATATATAAAAAATAGTGTTCCACAAACTGTACAACACTATTATATATATATATATATATATATATATATATATATATATATATATATATCCAAATTATACTCAAATCATTGAATTTATAATTAAAAATTCTAATTGTAATTAATACTATACATATTTTTTGGGAGTCAAAAGTAAAAAAAAAAGTTAAAAAAAATTGGACCGGTCGAAATGGCCGGTTCCCGTAGGATAATTGAGGTAGCTTTGATGGTCAGTACCGGCCCTGGGCTAAAGCCCAAGGTGCCCGGGCTTTAGGCCCAAATATTTTTAGGGCCCCTTTTCTCAATTTTTAGTGTTTTAAATGATGCTTTGAAAATATTGAAAAAGTCTGTTATTATATTTGGTATTCTTTCGTATTTATATTCTTTTGTTTAGAGAAAATTTATAGTGTTTTTTATACCTATCTTAATAGCAATTCACAAAGGGCCCAAATTTTTTTTTTCGTTTTAGGCCCTGAAAAACTCAGGGCCGGCCCTGTTGATGGTACTCAGCTTAGACAATACTAGGATAGGAGTATATATTTACAAGTTAACTTATTAATATAATTATTTATTTTTTAAGAAAAGGCAATTGTGTAGTTAAGAGAAAGTTTGATAGTAGTAATAAACTTGAATCACTTACTTCTTAATGCTACCTCCCTTCCACAAAATTTTCTTATTATTTTTGAAAGTAAACATGTAAGAAAAATTGGGTGAAAGAATTATTTAGAGAATTCTTTTTGTTACATGTTTGTCTTAAAAAAAATTCGTGTTTAAATTAGTATAATAATGACATAATAATAAAACAATGATTAGAATTGTAAATAAGTCAAGTCAAGTCAAGTCGTTTCAGACTTTGATTTGCTGAACTCGAATTCAATCTTGTTTAAAAGGTAAACAAGTCGAATCGAGTATGATTTTAACTTGAAAAGTTAGTGTTCAAACTTGTCGAAGTCAAGCACGTCTTAAGCGGGTCAAGACTAGTCAAGTTTAAACATGACCTGTTTAATTTATTATTATAAAAATAAAATAAATAAATAATTAAACGATAAACGAGTCGAACACCACATTATTTAAGGTTGACCGTTTAATTAAACGAGCTAATAAGCTTATTTAAGTTTGATTTGTTTAATGGGTCAAACTTATTCGTTCGGGGTTAACTCGTTTACTGTATTAGCTCGAATCAGACCGGAATTTACGGATAACTCAATTCATTTACGACTTTAATTGTACTAATCAATTTGAAGATTTGTCATAGCCTCAAAAAAAAATATGATGATAATTTCTTTATAAAAAAATTGATAAAATAAAACTCTTTTTGTGACAAATCAATCCAAAAGCATCACTCAAATTAAGAAACGGACGGGAGAGGAAATTAAGAGATTGGAGTAAAAATGGTGCAGCCTGCCCCCACTTTGACCAAATTTTTATTACTCTCCACACCCAGCAAAGCAGACCAGCATGCACTGTAAAGTGGAATTAAGGTAATATGTCTAAAACCCTAGCAGATTCCCATTTTCACCAAATCGCTATCTATTCCCTAATCTCTCTCCCTCTCTTTTAATAATTCATTCACTTTTGGAGATCCCTCCAGCTGTAAATTAATTGTGATATATTATACGGCTTACTCAAACTTTGTCTTTAGGCTTTATATGGACCCCATAAGATCTACATATGCCTACTTATTTTTTTCTCTCAACCACAATTTTAGTTCTTGATATTGTATGTGTGTTTATTTATATAACAATTTATTTATATATAGGATATTCTTCTCTTTATATAACTAATTAGTTGTGTCTCTTAGCTCTGACACTACATGGACGGTGAGATTTATTCTAAACTTTGAACGGTCTAGATAATTTATTAGGGTGAGCGAAAAATTCAAAATCAATTATATTTTGTTAGGTAGATTATACTCTATTCATTCCAATATTAGTGAAACTGTCTTTTTTACCCGTTTCAAAATAAGGGAATTGATGCAGGGTACCATAATACAAAAGATCGATAGACAACTATTATATGGAAGTGTATAAATGAATCGAGTCGAACAAAGTATTAAATTATTCAGATTTGGTTAACAAAATTTATCGAGTATAAAATAAGGTTTAATTGAGACTCGTTTAGCTACCGAGTCGAGCCCAATCTCGAATCGAGTCCGAGCAGTTTGAATTTTTCAAACGAATATGATCCGAGTATCAATAGAATTGCAATTTGAGGAGGTTCGAGTAATTTAACAAACTTTAAAATTTGCTCATATTTGATTTATTTATATTTCGAGTCGAGCTCCTATCGAATTTTTAGTAAAACGAGTAGGAATCGAGCCCGAACTGTTTGCTCATTTTACATCCTTAATTATATGTCCAGCGTTCAATAATTTTAAAGATTTTCTCTATCTTCGTGTATGTTGACAAGAAATTTAAAATATCTCGACTTTCTTAAAATTAGAAATACATTCGGAAACATCAATTTTACTCTCTTTTTTTTTAAAGTCGTGATTTTAGAAATTTATATATATTTGATTAGTCAATATCATGGTGATCGACTGATTGAGCCACATTCCACCTTCTAAAAAGAAGTTGAAATTTAGAGTCCCAAAAGGAAAAAAAGAAGTTGAAAGTAATTATGCATGCTTTCTATTTTGAATCAAGATATTATTATTTTTTCATGGCTTTGATTATGTATGTATGCTTTCTATTTTATTCTTTTTGCATGTCGGAATTAGTGTGATTCCTTTGTAGTATTCTACGACCACTTTTTATTTTTCCTACTCCATTTGCATGCACTCCAGGTTAAAAACAAGAAACAATGAATTCCTTAAAATATCACAGCTGGGGTGAGAGACACGTCACGTTATTGCATGAATTGTTTCGCGTAATAATACTGTTTTGAAAATTTTTAAAATATCTTTTTTGTACATATTATAAAAGAGTTTTTTTTTATATATTCAATTACATAAATTAACGTCGTTCAATTATATTTGAGTAATAACTCGGGCAATTTTTGGTGAACAAATTATATAATTGCCTTTACTTTTTTATAATTTAGTGAACAGATTATACATGAAAGGGTTTTTAAAATAATCCGAGTGTTCTTCTAGTATATAAAAGTACTACTAAAGCACCTAACAAATACATCCTCCCATCTAAATTATAAAATTATTATTATTCAGTAGTTGAAGTCAACTAAGGATATTTTCAAATTCAAAATTAACATGAATTCTCACTATAAGAAAATGGCCTAACAACGACCAATAGTTTCAGCGACTGTACTGTCCGGTCGTTGATATGACTAATAGCGACCGCTTTTGGCTATCGATATTGAATCTGGTCACGAGATGATATCAATGACCGCATGCGGTAGCTGTTCGGTCGCCGATATATTTTTGCCGTCTAAAAATTGGCGTAAAGTGTTGGCGGATTATTTTGTTGCGACCTCTCAGAATTAGTGACCGCTAGCGGTCGCTAATACGTCCACACCATTAAAAAGTCATGCGGTCGCTGATCCTTTTTAATGTACTCAACATCAGGCGCCTCAACAGGCCAAATGGAAAGAAAAAAGAGGGAGACCAGAAGAGGGAGAAGGGAGAGAAGAGGGAGACCGCCGCCACTGTGTCGCCGTTACTCTCGTCACATTAGGTATGTATATAATTTCTTTTTTTGTATACTAGTAATTAATTATACAATGAATCTGATTAATTTGGATAATGTATACATACATGCATTGATATGTTGCAATGAATATATATACACATATATACATGTTGCTATGATAGTGATATGTTGCTATGTTTCTATGAATATATATACACACACACATAAATTTGATTAATTTGGGTAATGTATACTCTATGTTTAAGAACCCTTAATTAGGTTTAATTTGGGTAATGTATACTATATATATATTTAAGAACCCTTAATTAATAACCCTATATGTAACTGATGTATACTATATGTGTAGGAACCCTTACATAGGTTTAAGAACCCTTAATTAGGTTTAAGTTAGACTTTGTTTCACATCCCAAGTACCCCAACAAAGTGAGGAAATAATAAGTTATATACATATATAAGTTAGTAGCCATTTAAAATTCTTTGTAACATTACTAAGTTACCATTTACTTAGTTTTCAACTAATAAAAAAAATTAAATTAAAATAACATGATATAATATAACAATTAAACTAAGTAGCATTTACTTAGTTTTTCATACTAAATTTAGTAACATTTAATATTTGACATATAATATATATTAAATATAATTAAATATATAATTAAATTAAATATAATATCATATAAATTTAATAAAATAGAATATTAAACTTAAATAATATAAAATATATTATTAAAATATAATAAAATCTGAATTTGTATACTCCCGAACTTTTTAATGCTTTAATTTACATTCATTCGTTATTGTTTTGGTTTTATTATATTGGGAATTTCTATATTTCTCTTGGGTTGTGCCTTGGGTGCCTAGAAATGGCCATATATGCATGTCGTCGTGCATATGGATAGTCCATAATATAGGGGAGACCCTGGCAAAAAAATTTGTTAGTCGGGTAACTAATGTAATGAGAACATGGAGTATTTACTAATGTTATTTCTCAATAGTAAATAAAATAAAATAAAACAAATAAACAAAATAAGAGACTTTCTTTAATAGTGGTTGCAAACATTTATAATACTTGCCTTTTTAGAGACAAGAGAGAGAATACAATTGGACAACCAATAAGTCTATATAAAATTGTCGCTTGTGCTTTGAATTTGCAATTCTATGAACCCTAAATATGAGTACTATAGACACGTTCTCTCTTTGCATGTCAATTAGGTTTCCAACTAATTTGGACCTTCCCTACATATGATTATTGATCCCAATCTTTTCCTCTTCTTTTATTTCTTTTCTTTTGGTTTTGAATTGTTTTGTGCCGAGTTTGAGTTGCACAACATGAATGAATCTTACCGTGATAACGAATTTTAGCATATTAAGAGACATCTAATTAAGTCAGATCGTTAACCCCTAAACTCGACTCGATTCGCGAGTCAACTCATCCAAGTCTAGCGAGTTTAACAACTATGGTTACATGTTAGAATCATTGATCCATATGAATGAGAGAGTTGTGACGTCCCCAAAATAGGTATACAACACCCATTCTGAGTCGCCAAATACATGGTACAGAAACAACTACAACTTTATTAATACAATTATCGTGCAAAATACGACAACACTTAAACTGTGAGTTTAAATACAAATATTGTCATCTAGACAATATCCACACTCAAATAAGTTCTCATTACAATTATTGATACACTATTTTACAAAATAGTGAGGACTACTAAACAACTTCTAGAACCATCATTCCACACCCCGACTAAGATAATATAGAACAAATTATCGTTAGTCTTCAACAGGGAAAAATCTAATAAAATACAATAGACAATAAGTTTTAAATAAATATTCGCAGCGGAAATAACAATTCATTAGAAGAATTACGTGGAGAATGAAATCTACTATCTTCTATATATGAATTTAAAAGTTCATCGTCAATATTTTATCCCTGTAACAACAATCAATATATATAGCTGGAATCAAATATTCATCTTTGCACTACAGGCCAAAGATATTCACCAGTTGGTCATGTTCATCTAAATACCTGTTCATCTTTGCACTACGGGCCAAAGATATTCATCAAAATATTATTCATCTTTGCACTACATGCCAAAGATATTCAGTTATATCATCATTTAGGACTGAGGATGATGAAAAATATTTTAAAGAAAACGAATCAAGTGAAACAAAAGAACAAATATTAAGGATTCGTACTTTAAACAATTCAAGTTCAAAAATACTTCCTAAATAACCATAGTGGATTAAAATACAAAATTAAGATCAAAACATGGATACAATCAAAGCTAGTATCCATAATAGATATCTTGGTCAAAAACAAAAATTTAATTTTTCTGTTAATAGTGTCGTATTCGTGAATAGTGCCGTATTTATGAATAGTGCCATATACGTAAATAGTAACCCCGACACTAAAAGACAAGAATTTCACAAGAAAAATCTTACCAATATTCCGGCATAATGATATTGAAAGAAATAATATCATTTATAAAAAAATAACATCCCTTACCTCGAAAAGACAATACTTCTGACTGAAATACTGGATATAGTGCTGAAGGAACTTGCACCGTATAGCAACACTTAAAATATCAAAATACTCACAAGAATACGATCGATAATATAGAGAGAAAAAACTTTAGTTTCTGGTATGATTTTCAATTCTAACCTAAGCATTCTATTTATAGAAAAATGCTTAGAACACCAAATCAGAAAATTTAATAAAATATTAATATATTTTTTAAAATTTCCCGCGCACCCTTCTTTTGCCCAAAACATCAGCCACCAAATGGGCTCACCTCACCAAAATCAAAAAAAAAAATTTTTATTAAAATTATTTAAAACTCCAAAAATTAATTATTCCGGAACTTCAATAATTCATAATAAATAGCTCTTTTATCAGAAAAATTCAAATCTTATGTCCTTCTATAGGAAATTCAATTCTCTACAACTTTGCAAAAGAAAGTTTTTTCAAATTCCAAACAGAAATTGACCGAAATCCACATACGGACGATTTTACAGGTTATAATCAAATTTCAGTTAAGAAATGGGGTCCACAAACATGAAAAAACATGTTTTAAATATTTTTAATAACAAAAATACTCGTCCTTCTCATTTATTCATATATCCCACATTCATTGTAAAAATATCACCATTATTATATTATTATAATATAATAATATATTTAAATGAATTATTTTATCAGAAAAGATAAAATATCAATTTTCAATAATTGTCACATTAAAATTTTTTTCCATCTATATCCACACAAAATGAAAATTTTCCTTATCATATAAATAAATAATTAATTATTCACAAATAATATTACAGAATCACAATACTGACAACCAGGCTGTTCCCAAGAAAGAGGGGGCTTTCGAATAAGGATTTTTCCTTATTGGCGCGTAATTAGGTGACCAAACCTCTCCTTAGACAGAACTTTTTAGACATTGCCAATAATGGTATCTAATAATATTATTCAAATAATATGAATTATTCACTACAAGAAAGCCGGCTAAATCCGACGGATATAAGTTCGACGGAAACATTCCCTCGAAGATAACATTTATTCCGACGGAGTATTCAGTCGAAGATACTTCAGTCGAAAATATTTTAATTTCGACTGATGTTCGTCGAACATTTATGTATCCCATTGGCGCCAATATTCCCGCCAGCGCGATTATTATTTTCGACTGAATAGGATGTATTCCGACGGAAGATTTAGTCGAAGATACCTTAAGTACGACGAATGTATGTACGACGGACTTTCCGTCGAAGATAATCCTAAAATCTAATTAATCAGTACGTCTTCCCGGCCCCCTCGTTTCTCTAGACCTTAATTATAATCTCATTTCTCTCTCTCTCATTTCTCTAGATCTAGCTCTCAACCACCACTTCGATCTCTCTCACTTCACTACTCTCATGCCACCACCATCGATTGCCGCCACCACCACGTACTGCCACCACCACCACCACCGGTTCCACCACGTACACCACCGGTTCCACCACATATTGCCACCACCACCACGTACTGCCACCACCACCACCGGTTCCACTGTTGATCGGTTCCACCACCAGTAGATGCCATTAACACCGTCGGTTGAACCACCATCATTGACACCACCAGTAGCCACCACCAGGCACCACCGTCGGTTAGTTGCACATTAATTTAATTTCAAGGTTAGTTTTCTGCCAAGTATTAGATTTTTAGGATTAATTTGTTGCAAATTGTGAAATTTGTGGCTTAATAATTTGTTTTAGGTTTAGTTTAATTTGAGTTTGAATATGAGATTAACCCAATGTGGATAATATGTTGTTGCTATGAATTTGTGGACTGTATATTGCTGAAATTGGAATTTTTATTTTGGGTTTGTGGACTGCATATTATTTAAGTGCATATTATTTGGAATTTGGAAATTGCAGAATATTGATATCAAATTTGGATTCCTTATCATAATGTAACTGATTTTAGGACTATTTTTAATCTTGATATATTTGTTATTTACGATTGAATTTACGACAAAAATTCTGTCAGAATTATGAAATTACAGACTTGCATGTATTGTATTAGTAATTAGTTTCCAAATATTAATAAATCATAAACTAAGTACCATTTACTTAGTTTCTTACTACTAAAATAAAATAAAGTAAATATAATTTAATTTAGTTTATTAAATAAAATAAATAACATAATATAATACAAAATAAAGTAAAATAAAATAAAAAATAAATTAAATTAATTTGAATAAAATAAAAAAACTTTGATTTAATCTAATAAATAAAATACAATTCAATAAAAAATAAAATTAAATAAAAATAATAAAACCACATATTGTTAAACCTTGCATATTCATAATCTACCAATTTTGTTATTGCAGTAGGATATTCATGGCTAGACATAGCGGTGGAGGTCGCCGAGGTGGTGGGCGATCCGGTACTGGAGACGGTAGCGACGATGGAGACTCTTCTTCAGGCACGAGTAAGTTATCTTAACTAGGATTTAAATATATCTCAAGCTGCATTAATTACAATGATTATTGAAGTACTATGTTAAATGGAATTATTATAGATGCACCTCGTCGACGACACCGAGGGACGAACCTCGGTATCTTTGGTCGTCCGCCGGCAGTGCCACTTACAGTACCGGTGGATGTCGTTTCCCAGCAGTAAGTGTAAATATATTCGTACTATTTCTATCAATTATTGCAAATCACAATTCACATAACACATATTGTTATACTTTTTTGTAGTATATTAGACCCAGTGGCTAAGCACACCCTACATGCGATTTGTTTGACGCATCTCCCGAGAGGGTGCATGCGGTTCAGTCAGTATGCGCGGTATGATGCAACTTTTATGTAGACCGTCTTGCGGGAGTTCCACGTAAGTTAAGCATATTATCACCACATAGTTGTATTGGGATGAAATCAAATGTTCTTAATTTTAAATAATCTTTTGTTATAGATTTATTATAGATTTGACCCGAGCATCTCTCAGTCAGCTGGTGATGCTGTGATTGAGCATCACGTCGCTGCGAATCACTCTGGATGGCTGTATGAGATGAGACAAAAGGCAGCCCGGGCAATTGTGGACCAGCCCGGGACCACCATCAGAGATCATTAGCCCCGCATAGTCTCCGATTTAGCCTGGGAGGCTATGTGTGCGCACTGGGAGGTTGATGACTTCAAGAAAAAGTCCGAGCAGGCGAAGAAGAACCGTGGTCAACTCTGAATAGTACACACCACTGGTTCTCAGTCGTTCGAGGAGGCGAAGACGATAAGTGCGTTGTATTTAGTTATTTATGTGTTATGTTCTTACACAAATACTTAAGACCTATTTTATGAATGTTTATATTAGGCATTGGGGAGGACCTTGGGCCGAGATCCTACCATGCTAGAGTTTTGGGATCGAGCCCACACGCCTAAGGACGTCGTGCTTTGTCTCAGGCAGTTTTAGCTATACGGGTAAAACTCATCTTACTATTTAGCTTTTAATAATATTCAATCATAAATAAAATGATATAATTAACATACGTATACGGAATACATTACAGGACCGATTTCTGAAGCTTCGGGACGATCGTCTAGCTGAGCTAGAGACTATTAGGAGGGGTTCTGAGCCGTTAGATTCCGCCACCCCTCTTCCCGATATTGTATTAGATCGGGATGAGGAGCTGAGACTATGGGTCGCGTCTCAGGATCCCCATACTAGCAGTACCGGCATATAACGAGTGTTGGGTCTGCCGAGGATACCCGCATATACACTTCCTGGAGGTAATATTTTTTAATGTTTCACGAAATTATCCGAATTTATCACATTATATAAATTATTATTAGTAATCGAATTTGTATCTCTTTATAGGCTCCAGCCAGCGCCAGCGTCTAATAGCACATGTCAGACCATCTCATACAGGGGCCTCTGCAGATAGTACGGGATTACCACGGGAGCAGTTCGACGCTTGGAGCGCCGAGATGCTCCGGATGGTGATTACCCTCTTGAAGAAGGCTTTTCGTCCGCCCCCACCTACTCAGGTATTCTTATTGTTTATGTTTTTCAATTACGTCTAGTTTGTTAATTCTCATATATATATATATACGGACTAATGATTTATATTTTTGATTCTATCAACAGGGTGGCGATGGCGAGCAGGCTGGCGATGACGAGCAGGAGCACGAGGCTGATTTCCATATACCAGAGCAGTGTCGTTCACCTCCGCCCGATGATGTTTTTACTAGTTTATAGTTCATTTGTATAGTTTGTAGAACTTTTGTATATATTGTATTGTCTAATTGTGTCTGTATAACTATTGTAAATTATATTGTTTAAAATTTATGGTACATTAGCTTATATTTGTAATTGGTTAGCTTATAATACGTTTTGGTGGATATTTGATTGTGAATGTGAATGATAATGAGTTGAAAATTACGTTTTACTGCTACGTTGCATATTTGAATGTGAGATACAGGTTTATATTACTGTGTATTGGGTTGTGACAGGTTATAGGTATATTAATGGGTTTAAACACCTGGAAACTGAACTTTTAAAATCAACAGTAAAAAAAATCAGTTATTTCCGACGGAATAGAGTATTTTTGACGGTACTTCCCTCAGAGATAATAAATAACCAATTTTTAATAAATACTGATATGGCTTAGTTTTCAGTCGAACATAAGATAAATTCGATGGAATATATCCGTCGTACTAATTATATCTCCGACGTAATGTCCGTCGAAGTTAATAAATAGACAATTATAATAAATATCAACTGAATTTAGTTTTTCGTCGGAAATAGCTTATGTTCGAGGGAAGTAGTCAGTCAAACATAGCTACTGATATATTCGACGAAAAAGTTTCGTCCTATATATTCTGTCGAAGATAGGGTAGGTTCGACGAATATTCGTCAGAGATAAATTCGTCGTAGATAATAAAATATCCGACGGATTTTTTGACGGAACTTATTTTCGACGCAAATTTTTACGACGGAATCTCTGACGACTATTTCTGTCATAAATAAACTAGTTTCGACTGAATAGGCACGACGAAATATTCCGTCGAAATTAGCCAGTTTTCTTGTAGTGATTGATTTGATAATGGAAAATACTGTGTAGTGACAATTATTGAAACGACAATAATATAAAATATCAACGTAGCAATTATTGAATCAATAAAATAAAATATTGAACAGTAATTATTGTAACAATTATTGATTAGTGCCTTCTTATGTAAGAATCAATAATTAGTGCAATATCGTGTGCTACTATGCAACAACGCGTATTACTGTGTTTTAACCATCAGGTATTCCAACAGTGTTAACGGTAACAACTATGCCGTTATTTATACTTGTCATTTTCTTCATCTAATCACTTTCCGTTATGGGGCCCACACAAGGCTGCGCCGTCGTACGAATATTCCCCGACAGTAAGAATATTCCTTGACCAAACGAATATTCCCCGACAACAATGAATATTTTATAACCACTTGCTTATTTGAAATATTTGCGCATTTTACCCATAACTAACCACATTAATCAACTCAACCCTTACTATTTCAAATAATAAATAGAGGAAATTAAATTTTATTTATAATAAGTTGGGGTCGTACAACCTCCCCTCCTTATGAAATTTCGTACTCGAAATTGACATACGTACCTGGTGTTTCGAAAAGGTGAGGATACCTCGCTTTCATTTTCGTTTCCAACTCCCATGTCATTTCCTCAATAGCATGGTTCCTCCACAAAACTTTAACTTGTGGTATGACCTTTGTGCGTAGGATATGTTCCTTTCTATCCAAGATCTTGACAGGTATCTCCTCATGCGTTAAGTCCTCAGCTATCTCGTCTGGTTCTAACTCAATAATGTGGTTTGGGTCCTTCACATATTTACGAAGTACAGATATGTGAAAAATATTATGAACACAAGACATGCTTGAAGGTAACGCGAGTCTATAGGCCACATTTCCTACTCGGTCAAGAATCTGAAATGGACCAATAAATTGCCGATTGAACTTTCCTCTCTTCCCAAATCTTGTAACTCCCTTCCATGGAGCAACTCGCAACAATACATGATCCCCAATACTAAATTCCACGTCCTTTTGATGATGATCCGCATAACTCTTTTGTCGATATTGTGCCATTTGTATACATTGTCGAATTATTTGGATCTTTTCTGTAGTTGTGACGCCCCCAAAATTAGGTATACATCACCCATCTTGGGTCACCAGATACATGGTACAGAATTCAAATACAACTTACTAATACAACTGTCGTGTACAATACGACAAAACATAAACTGTGAATTTAAATACAAATATTATCTACTAGAGATTATACAAACTCAAAAGGAGTCCTCATTATAATTATTATCATACTATTTAACAGAATAGTGAGGACTACTAATGCTATCCTCTGGACCATCACTCCGTTCCCAGACTCATCCCAGCTATATTCTCATTTTCTGAAGAGAACAGTGAAAGAAAGGGTGAGCTCAACTAGCCTAGTAAGAAATATTATGACTAAGATAATGTAGAATAAATTATCATTAGCCTCCAACAATGTTAAACTGATAAAATAAAATAGACATCAAGTTTAACTGCAGCGGAATAAGTAATCCATTAAAAGAGTCAAGTAGAGAATATAATCTACTATCTTTTATGATTTAAAAAGTTTTTCATCACTTTTATCTCTGAGACTCAGCTCAATAAATAATCCACATCATTAAATCATCCCTGCACTACAGGCCAAGGATATTTTTTAGTATCACGGCCACGAATTATCCATGCACTACGGGCCAAAGATAATTGTGTTTTCATCAACGGTCCTGATCATGCCATAAAATAATTCATCTTTGCTCCCTTGGCCGAAGAGAATCCATAGCCATACTCATACCAAAAACTGTCCATCAATGCACTACGGGCCAATGAGGACTTTTAATTTTTACATCATTTGTAACATTACGGTCATGATTATACCGAATAATCCCTGGTCATAATCATACCAAGTCCATCTATGCACTACAGGCCACAGATGACTTTCAACATAATATAAACATGAAGATGATGACAATGATATAAGAATTCAATTAAACAAGTTCAAGAATTAATTTGTCCAGGAACCAATAACGTCCAAATTGTCAACATGATACTTCTTTGTAGAATAAAATTCAAGAATGCTCAGAAGAATATTTCTATGAAAAATTCTGGATGAAGCACAAATATCAAGGATATTCCACTAATTTCATGGAGTATAGAAGTTAAAATTTTAATCAACTGAGTATAATAACGAATGGAATAACAAAAGATATCACCATGCATGCGGTACTTCGCATAAACGGTTATTCCAACAGAATAATAATAACGGAACCAGGTCAGGTGAAATTCACACCGACAGGATGTTCCAACAGAATAATAAATGCGGAATAATAAATGATGGAACCAGGTCCGGCGTATAGCACAGACAGGATATTCTGACAGAATAATAAAGACGGAATAATAAAAATGGAACCAGGTCCGACGTATAGCATAGACAGGATATTCCGACATAATAATAAAGATAAAACAATAGAAGAATGTCACCAAGTATAGGGTAGCCCGCGTATACAGGTCATTCCAATAGAACAATAAAGAAATAGAATAACAGAAGTTCTCTTCTTGAATACAAAAGAATAATATCCCTTACCGTAAAATAATACTTGATATAAGAGTAGTGAAGTAGCAGAAAACTTTTCTTCTATCTCTCTATAGTCTCTCTCTATAGTTTCTCTCTCTAGAGTTCAGTGAATTTGTAAGAAAATAATGAAGGAATGAGCTTCTATTTATAGGAAAATGGAATGCATAGTAACTAATCCATGAACGGTCCAGATTGATTTACTTTAATCTGACGGTCCATATTTAAAGAATTTTTTTTTAAATAAAATATAATATATTCTATTTATATAAAAAAAATTTACTATACAAAAACTATGCGGGCACTATGCAAATACTATGCATAATAAAATATAATATATTCTATTTATAGAATAATTTTAATAAAGTATTCTGTTTTATAAAAAAAGATGTTTCTATTTTATTACGTTAATAATACGAATAATACAAAACTTCTAAATCAACAATAATTGAATCAAATAATGTGAGATACTATGCAGTAACTATTGTAGCAATAATTAAACAAAACTGAGTGACTTCTCACATAAATATCAATAATCAATACCGTGTGCTACTATGCAACAACGCGTATTACTGTACTTTTACTACCGAGTAGTTCAACAGTATCAACGGTAAAACTTTCGCCGTTATTTTCAATAAAATATTTTTGTCATTTTCTCAATCCGACAATAATTCTGTTATGGGGTCCACCAATGATTATGCCGTCGTACGAATATTTCCTGTTTAAAACGAATATTCCCCGATCAATCGAATATAATATGACAACTTTCATACTTTGCAGAATTTATAAATATTACCCACAACTATAACATTATCTAAAATTCACACCATAATATAAAAAAATTATTTCGAGAAAATTAATTCTTTATTCATAAAATATGGGGCTTCACAGTAGTCATACGTACCAACTCTGGTCCCAACAATGTTTCTTCACCCACCTCATCCCAACATATTAGAGAGCGACACTTTCGTCTATATAATGCTTCGAATGGAGCCACACCTATACTTGCTTGATAACTGTTGTTGTAGGAGAATTCCAACAATGGTAAATACTTATCCCAACTCCCTTTGAAGTCTAAGACACAGAGTCTTAATAGATCTTCAAGAGTTTGAATAGTCCTCTCTGATTGTCCGTCTGCTTGAGGATGGTATGTCGAACTGAATCGTAAATCCGTGCCCATAACTTTTTGCAAGCTATCCCAAAATCGTGGAGTAAATCTTGGGTCACGATCCGAAACTATGGATACTGGCATGCCATACAATCTTACAATCTCATTTACGTACATACGAACAAGACGTTCAAGGGAATAAGTCTCCCGTATCGTCAAGAAATGAGCAGACTTAGTTAATCTATCAACAATAACCCAAATCACATTTATGCCTTGAGAAACCGTGGGAAGACCTGTAACGAAATCCATGGTAATATGTTTCCATTTCTATTTTGGAATCTCAAGTGGTTGCAATGGACCCTTTGGCACTTGATGCTCCGCCTTTACACGTTGACAAGTTAAACACCTCGAGATAAACTTCACAATCTCTCTCTTCATATTGTTCCACTAAAATGTATGTCGAAGATCACGATACATTTTGGTACTTCTAGGATGGATTGAAAACGGTGTGTTGTGTGCCCCCATCATGATTCTATGTTTCAAGTAAGAATCGTTAGGGACACAAAGTCTAGAGTTGACTCGAAGTATTCCTTCTTCATCGATTCTTGCTTCTGGAATAACACATTCTTGTACTTTCTTCTTCATACGCATCAACTTCGGGTCTGTGGCTTGAGAAATTTTAACTTTTTCGATTAAAGTCGTTTCTATGCATATACTTGACATCATCGCATGGGTTCCCGTAGTCTTGAATTCTATCTTCATCTTTTGTATATCACACAAAATGGGCCTTTGTGTTGACAACATCGCACTCGTTCCCGCATATGATCTTCTACTTAATGCGTTAGCTACCACGTTCACTTTTCCAGGATGGTATTGAATGATATAGTCGTAGTCTTTCAATAACTCTAGCCAACTTTGTTGCCGCATATTTAGTTCTTTTTGGGTGAAGAAATATTTGAGACTTTTATGGTCTGAATATATCTCCACTTTCTTCCCATATAGATAGTGCCTCTAGATCTTTAGCACAAAAAATACTGCCGCCAACTCTAGATCATGAGTAGGATAATTCCTCTCATACTCTTTAAGTTGACGTAAGACATAGGCTATGACTTTCCCATGTTGCATGAGAATACATTCTAACCCTTTGCTTGAAGCATCGCTGTAGATAACAAATCCATCTGAACCAGATGGTATTATCAGAACAGGTGCCGAAATGAGTCTCCTCTTGAGATCTTGGAAATTCTTCTCGCATTCCTCGCTCCGTACGAATTTTATATCTTTACGAGTCAGCTGAGTTAACGGAGTAGCGATTCGAGAAAATTATTCCATGAATCTCCGATAATAACCAGCTAAGCCCAGAAAGCTACGTACTTCGGTCATCGACTTCGGTTGCTCCCAAATTTGTATTGCCTCAATCTTCGCCGGGTCAACAGATACTCCATGGTTTGACACCACGTGCCCAAGGAATGCTACTTCCTCATGCCAGAACTTGCATTTCTTCAACTTGGCATATAGCTTGTTTTCATGAAGCCTTTAGAGTACCAGCTTCAAATGGTGCACATGATCTTCACGAGTTTTGGAATATATGAGGGTGTCATCAATAAAGACAACAACGAACTGATCCAAATATTCCTTGAATACTCAGTTCATCATATCCATGAAAGCCTTAGGAGCATTAGTCAATCCGAAAGACATGACTAAGAATTCATAATGCCCGTACCGAGTTCTGAAGGCAGTCTTTGGAATATCCTCAGTTCGAATCTTCAGCTGATGATATCCAGAACGAAGATCGATTTTTGAAAAGAATTGTTCTCCTTGCAACTGGTCAAACAGGTCATTAATGCTAGGTAGCGGATACCTATTCTTGATGGTGACATGGTTCAACTCTCGATAGTCAATACAAAGTCACATACTCCCGTCTTTCTTCTTTACAAATAAAACAGGAGCACCCCAAGGAGATGTACTAGGACGAATAAAACCGATGTCCAACAACTCCTGTAGTTGGACCTTTAACTCCTGAAGTTTGATAGGAGCCATTCGATATGTGGTTTTAGAAATAAGCTTTGTACCAGGTTCAAGGTCAATAAAGAATTCAACTTCACTTTCTGGAGGTAGACAGAGAATTTCTTCAGGAAATACATCAGGAAATTCACTAACAACATAAATTTTATTCAAATTTGACGTGTTTTTGTTTAAGTCCATAACATGGGCTAAGAAAGTTTGACATCCATTTTTTAATAAATGAATGACTTTATGACTTTATATGACAGTGATTGATTTCAGTGGTTTAGTTGTTTGAATTCGAATAACAGGTTGGTTAGGAATATGAAAACTAACAACCTTACGAAAATAATCAATTTTGGCATGATGAGTAGTTAACCAATCAATCCCTAAAATCACGTCAAATGCAAGTATCTTTAAAGAGATAAGGACAACAGGTAATGTGATGGTGCCAACTTGGATCAAACAAGATTTATAAATAGTGGATGTAATGAAAGTATCTCCTAATGGGGTCTCCACAGTTAAGTCAAAGTCTAATTTCTCCGAAGTCAAGCTTAAACGTTGAGCACAAGTAGGAGAGATAAATGAATGGGTAGCACCGGTATCTAGTAAGGTATAAATTTCACAAGAATTTATGATTAGGTTACCCATGATCACCTCGTTTGGGTTCCTTATATTTTGACCAGTCACGACAAACGCTCTTTCAGGAATCATTGACTTTAACTTTTCTGGGACAGCCTTTTGAGTCACCATCCTCGCTAGACTTGGTTTCACTACGGTACAATCTCGAGCGATATGTCCATCCTTTCCACAATTATAACATACCTTGAACTGTTGTGGACAGTTTGGGCTGATATGTCCCTTTTTTCTACATTTATAGCATACGACCGGTGGTCGTTCTCCTCCCTTAGAACCAGTTGCTGCTGGTACTGACGTCTTCACATTTTCATTATTGAATCTCCTCTTTTTAAAATCTCCCCCGACTCGCTTCTTCTATTTTCATGGTCACGATTACCACTAGAGTGGTTACCGCTTTTGTCTGAATGTTTTCCTCCCCGCTGGTTTTCATTGCTCTGATGACTGCTACCACCGATATGACCTTGGTTGTGGTCCTTCGGTTGAACATACTCATTATCTTACTCTAATAATTGAGCCCTGTTTACAATATCTGAATATAAAGAAAATTTATGAGAGATAAGATATTGCCGAATCTCAGGTTTTAGACCTCTCAGAAACATCCGCGTCATTTGTTCCTCATTCTCTACCAAATGAGGTACAAACCTGGATAACTCTGCGAACTTCGCCTCGTACTAAGACACCGTCATGTTGTTTTGTTCAAGTCTAATAAATTCTACCTCCTTCATATGGCGAATACTTTCAGGAAAGTATTTGTCATTGAAAAGTTTTTGAAATGTTTCCCAAGACATGCTGAGTGCGGCAGGCTGGGTACGCTTCTCAGACTCCCATCAGTAGTCTGTCTCGCCACGGAACATAAAGGTGGCGAATGGAACCTTCTGTTCCTCTGTGCATCCCAAGACATCAAATATCTTGGTAATTTGTTTGACCCACATTTCTGCCTTGATCGGATCCGAATTTTTAACAAATTCTGGTGGTCCCAACTCTTTGAACCGCTTGGCTGTGACAAGTCGCATATTGCTATCAATTCCACCAGTATTTTGTACATGAGTCTCCCTCGTCTGATTTTGCATAAATTGTAAAAAGCTTCTAAACATCCCTTCGTTCATCGCCTGCTCAGTGGTGTTGTTTACAGGAGGAACATTACCGGACTGTTGCACGTTCTCCTCATTGGTAAGTAAAGGTGTCTCCACGGTCTCATTTACTCCACTATTAACATTCTCAGTTGCCATTCTCAAATAATGCCACAAAACAAGGGTTAATTAAAGAAATTAACATATTACACAATATTCCTATATCCTGACCAACCAACAAATAAGCTTAGGTAAGACACACTAGTGAAAGATTTACTCATCTCTCCCCTCCTAGTTCTATTCCCCGATCTCCGCCAGAGATCATATCCCTAAGCTCTGATACCAACTGTGACGTCCCCAAAATAGGTATACAACACCCATTCTGAGTCACCAAATACATGGTACAGATAGGTATACACATATATACATGTTGCTATGATAGTGATATGTTGCTATGTTTCTATGAATATATATACACACACACATAAATTTGATTAATTTGGGTAATGTATACTCTATGTTTAAGAACCCTTAATTAGGTTTAATTTGGGTAATGTATACTATATATATATTTAAGAACCCTTAATTAATAACCCTATATGTAACTGATGTATACTATATGTGTAGGAACCCTTACATAGGTTTAAGAACCCTTAATTAGGTTTAAGTTAGACTTTGTTTCACATCCCAAGTACCCCAACAAAGTGAGGAAATAATAAGTTATATACATATATAAGTTAGTAGCCATTTAAAATTCTTTGTAACATTACTAAGTTACCATTTACTTAGTTTTCAACTAATAAAAAAAATTAAATTAAAATAACATGATATAATATAACAATTAAACTAAGTAGCATTTACTTAGTTTTTCATACTAAATTTAGTAACATTTAATATTTGACATATAATATATATTAAATATAATTAAATATATAATTAAATTAAAATATAATATCATATAAATTTAATAAAATAGAATATTAAACTTAAATAATATAAAATATATTATTAAAATATAATAAAATCTGAATTTGTATACTCCCGAACTTTTTAATGCTTTAATTTACATTCATTCGTTATTGTTTTGGTTTTATTATATTGGGAATTTCTATATTTCTCTTGGGTTGTGCCTTGGGTGCCTAGAAATGGCCATATATGCATGTCGTCGTGCATATGGATAGTCCATAATATAGGGGAGACCCTGGCAAAAAAATTTGTTAGTCGGGTAACTAATGTAATGAGAACATGGAGTATTTACTAATGTTATTTCTCAATAGTAAATAAAATAAAATAAAACAAATAAACAAAATAAGAGACTTTCTTTTAATAGTGGTTGCAAACATTTATAATACTTGCCTTTTTAGAGACAAGAGAGAGAATACAATTGGACAACCAATAAGTCTATATAAAATTGTCGCTTGTGCTTTGAATTTGCAATTCTATGAACCCTAAATATGAGTACTATAGACACGTTCTCTCTTTGCATGTCAATTAGGTTTCCAACTAATTTGGACCTTCCCTACATATGATTATTGATCCCAATCTTTTCCTCTTCTTTTATTTCTTTTCTTTTGGTTTTGAATTGTTTTGTGCCGAGTTTGAGTTGCACAACATGAATTAATCTTACCGTGATAACGAATTTTAGCATATTAAGAGACATCTAGTTAAGTCAGATCGTTAACCCCTAAACTCGACTCGATTCGCGAGTCAACTCATCCAAGTCTAGCGAGTTTAACAACTATGGTTACATGTTAGAATCATTGATCCATATGAATGAGAGAGTTGTGACGTCCCCAAAATAGGTATACAACACCCATTCTGAGTCGCCAAATACATGGTACAGAAACAACTACAACTTTATTAATACAATTATCGTGCAAAATACGACAACACTTAAACTGTGAGTTTAAATACAAATATTGTCATCTAGACAATATCTACACTCAAATAAGTCATCATTACAATTATTAATACATTATTTTACAAAATAGTGAGGACTACTAAACAACTTTTAAAACCATCATTCCACACCCCGACTAGTACTCGCTACATTCTCGCCTCCTGAGAAGAAAAATGGAACAAAAAGGAAAAGTGTGAGCTCAACTAGCCAAGTAAAGAACATTATGACTAAGATAAAATAGAACACATTATCGTTAGTCTTCAACAGGGAAAAATCTAATAGAATACAATAGATAACAAGTTTTAAATCAATATTCGCAGCGAAAATAACAATTAATTAGAAGACGTAGAAAATAAAATCTACTATGTTCTATATATGAATTTAAAAGTTCATCGTCAATATTTTATCCCTGTAACATCAATCAATATATATAGCTGGAATCAAATATTCATCTTTGCACAACAAGCCAAAGATATTCACCAGTTGGTCATATTCATCTAAACACCTGTTCATCTTTGCACTATTGGCCAAAGATATTCATCAAAAAATCATTTATCTTTGCACTATATGCCAAAGATATTCAGTCATATCATCATTTAGGACTGAGGATGATGAAAAATATTTTAAAGAAAACGAATCAAGTGAAACAAAAGAACAAATATTAAGGATTCATACTTTAAACAATCCAAGTTCAAAAATACTTCATAAATAACCATAGTGGAGTACAATTCCAGAATGAAGATCAAAACATGGATACAATCAAAGCTAGTATCCATAATAGATATCTTGGAGAAAAAAAAATTAATTTTTCAATGAATAGTGCCGTATACGTGAATAGTAACTCCGACACTAAAAGACAAGAATTTCACAAGAAAAATCTTACCAATATTTCGGCATAATGATATTGAAAGAAATAATATCATTTATAAGAAAAATAACATTCCTTACCTCGAAAAGACAGTACTTCTGACTGGAATACTAGATATAGTGCTGAAGGAACTTGCACTGTATAGCAACACTTAAAGTATCAAAATACTCACAAGAATATGATCGATAATATAGAGAGCGAAAACTTTAGTTTCTGGTGCGATTTTTAATTCTAACCTAAGCACTCTATTTATAGAAAAATGCTTAGAACACCAAAGCAAAAAATTTAATAAAATATTAATATATTTTTTAAAATTTCCTACGCACCCCTCTTTTGCCCAAAACATCAACCAACAAGTGGGCTCACCTCACCAAAATCAAAAAAATGTTTTTGTTATTAAAATTATTTAAAACTCCAAAAATCAATTATTTCGGAACTTCAATAATTCATAATAAATAGCCCTTTTATCAGAAAAATTCGAATCTTATGTCATTCTATAGGAAATTCAATTCTCTACAACTTTGCAGAAGAAAGTTTTTCCAAATTTCAAATAGAAATTGATCGAAATCCACATACGGATGATTTTACAAGCTATAATCAAATTTCAGTCAAGAAATGGGGTCCACAAACATGAAAAATATGTTTTAAATATTTTTTAGTAACAAAAATACTCTTCCTCCTCATTTATTCATATATCCCACATTCATTGTAAAAATTTCACCATTATTATATTAATATAATATAAAAATATATTTAAATAAATTATTTTATCAGAAAAGATAAAATATCAATTTTCAACAATTGTCGTATTAAAAATTTTCTCCATCTATATCCACATAAAATGAATATTTTCCTTATCATATAAATAAACAATTAATTATTTACAAATAATATTACAGAATCATAATACTGACAACCAGGCTATTCCCAAGAAAGAGGGAGCTTTTGAATAAGGATTTCTCCTTACTGACGCGTAATTAGGTGACCAAACCTCTCCTTAGACAGAATTTTCTAGACATTGCCAATAATTCTATCTAATAATATTATTCAAATAATATGAATTATTGATTTGATAATATAAAATATTGTGTAGTGACAATTATTGAAACAACAATAATATAAAATATCAACGTAGCAATTATTGAATCAATAAAATAAAATATTGAACAGTAATTACTGTAATAATTATTGAGTAGTGCCTTCTTACGTAAGAATCAATAATTGGTGCAATACCGTGTGTTATTGTGCAACAACGCGTATTACTGTGTTTTAACCACCGGGTATTCCAACAGTGTTAATGGTAACAACTACACCGTTATTTATACTTGTCATTTTCTTCATCCAATCATTTTCCGTTATGGGGCCCACACAAGGCTGCACCGTCATACGAATATTCCCCAACAGTAAGAATATTTCACGGCCAAACAAATATTCCCCAACAACAATGAATATTTTATAACCAATTGCTTATTTAAAATATTTGCGCATTTTATCCATAACTAACAACATTAATCAACTCAACATTTACTATTTTAAAATAATAAATAGAGGAAATTCAATTTCATTCATAATAAGTTGGGGTCTTACAAGAGTCATCTAGTTAAGTCATATATACAACCCTAAACTTAGCATGACTCGTAAGTCAACTCATCCAGAAGCAAGTGAGTTGAACAATTATGGTTACATACTTATATGTTACCCATAACTATAAGAAAGAGACTAAATCATATGCTTACAAAAATGCTCAAGTCATATTCTTACAAGTATGCTAAAGTCATATGCTTACAAGTATGCTTAAATGTTAATCAGATTCTAACAAGTATGATCAAGTCATATGCTTACAAAGTATGCTAAAATGTTAATCAGATTCTAACAAGTATGCTCAAGTTATATGCTTACAAAGTATGCTTAAGTGTTAATCATATGCTTACAAGTATGCTTACAAGTTGTTGCGGATATATATTAATGTAAATTTCTTTAAATATTATAATAAATCTATTTATCTTTAATGTAAATTATTGTATATTGTAGTGATTTTTCAGATAACAAGATAGTCAAGTGCATTTCACATCTGTCGCTGCGCTTACAGAATTGGCCGACAACTGTGATTACGTGGGTGAGCACACCTATCGCCCACAAGGATGCAGTTAAGGATAAATTTCAAGTATTTTGTTTAATTATGACATATAATAAGATTAATAAACTAAAATTGTTTAGTAGTGCTGGATTATATGTTAATAGTACTGTTTTAATATTATTATTACTTTTTATTTGCAGAAAAGGTATATATGGGAGGACGTGCAGGCTTCAGTTATACATACATTGTTCTGGCAGAAGTGCGCAGTCCGCACCAAAGATAACTTGAACAAAGAACGATAAAAAGCCCTACACAATGCATCGATCGACTATCCAGGTCAGGGAGAGAATACATGCACTAGCATAGCCCCTAATGGTGCACCCAGTCCATATGGTTGGGATGTGTGCCCAATGGAGATCTGAGAGATGGGTCAAAAGACGCAAGAATGCTGCCACTAACAGATCCTCGAGTGTACCTAATGGCAAAAAGGCGAAAGACACCTACATGGGCGATAATATATCACAGTTGCAACATAATGCTGTCAAGGTATGTATGAATAGTAAACTTATGAATTTGATATAATAGTTTTAATATGTTTACAATCATGGTTTGTAGAATATCACATGTTTACTTAGTAATATGTGAGTATATTTTGTATAGGAGTCTCAATCTCAAGGTCAGCCTATCCATTTGCTGCCTGGCCACTCGTGATGGTCTGCCTGATGTTGTCCAAATAGTGGTAATAGGTTTTGACAACTTTGATGTTGTTTATCAAGTTTACATTATTATTTAGAATTTAATATTTATTTTTAATTATTTAATTGTTAACCTGCTGACAGGATACTTATAAGAGCTTATTGAATGAGTGTTATCCTGAAGGCACCCCACGTCCGGTGATTGCTCAAGAACTGTGGGAGAGAGCGTCAGTTGTGAAGAAGAACTACGTCAAAGGCCAAGGACAACGACGACGCCCAACCATCAGTGGCACAGACAGCTTTGCTACCCAGTCTACACAGTCATCGATCCATCTAGCTCATTATACTCCTGGTGACTGTGTGAGAGTGATCTGTCGAGGTCGTGATATTATGCGTATACTTGGCAGTCATCTAAAGGCTTTGAGTCCTTATGAGTTAGTTGTTGCAGTGGTGGCAGCAGCAACATCACAACATAAGGATGGCGACAAGGTAATTTAAGTATTTATTACAATCAAACTAGTCACTTATATATGTATATGTATATATATATACACACACACGGAGAGGCTCTAAAGTGAACCTTAAAAAGCGAACCAAAGACGAACCGTCGTCTTTGGTGTCTATGGCGACAGTTCGACCCGTCGCCAAAGATTACATGGCTATGGCGACGGATCGAACCGTCGCTATAGACACTAAAGACGACAGTTCATCTTTGGTTCGCTCTTTAAGGTTCGCTTTAGAGACGGACCGTATATATATATATATATATATATATATATATATATATATATATATATATTATTATGTTTAATTTATTGTATATTGTTGTAATACCAGTATCAACATATATACTATATACATAACTTGTTTTATTATTTTGTTAATTATAGGGTGATCAACGAGAAACTAATTTGGACGATGATTCATGACGACCGACCTAGTCTTGTTTTCTAGCTATTTATGAGCCTTTTATTTTTATATTCATTCTTTGGATGACTGTATGTTACTTAAAGATTGGATTTATATATATTTCTTCAGTTCATATTAATTTTTTAATGTTTATATAGTTTATACTGTTTTGGTGTATGTGTCGATATATGAATGGATGTTTATATTGTTGTGCATGTGTTGGGATATATAAAACTTGGTTGATAGTTTATATATATTGTCTGTTGTGTGTTGGGATATAAAGTAGGTACAAAATAGGTACAGATTTTTGAGAAATCCATAAAACATGAATTCTTTTTTTTTATTTTATACATCATCGACCGCATGTGATCGCTAATACCTATTAGTGACTGCTAATTGGATTAGAGAGTTAGCGACCGGCACCAGTCACTACTAGCGGTCGCTGATGTAACACCTCAGTCCTACATCAAAAGATAGGGGAAAAATTTATCTGCATATAAGAAAATAAGTTACTACCAATAGTATCTTCAAGTCATGACCTTTTGGGAGCTTGTGGTGGGCTAAGATGACCCAAGAAGATACTATTGGGCCTCTAGTTTGAGGCCTTATTTTGATGGATTTGATTCGATTCGGACTTGGGATTTGACCCGAGATTTATTCTGGACTCGGGATTTGACCCGAGTTGTTTCATATGGTATCAGAGCCGACTCTTGAAAGCTCGGGTCGGGTCATCCGATCGGGTTGCCGGAGGTGGGGACACGGAGGCTGGTGGTATTATCCCACAATGGAGAGATGGAGGTCCGGAGGTGGGGACACGAAGCCAGCCGGTATTATCCCACAATGGCTCGAGAGGTAAAGATCTTTGGGCCCGTGTGTGTGATCGGTTCTAACGGGGACGTCAGAAATTTAAGTGGGGGTGTTTGTAACACCCCAGTCCCACATCGAAAAATAGGGAAAAAAATTATCTGCATATAAGAAAATAAGTTACTACCAATAGTACCTTCAAGTCATGACCTTTTGGGAGCCTGTGGTGGGCTAAGATAACCCAAGAAGATACTATTGGGCCAGTAATTTGAGGCCTTATTTTGATTGATTTGATTATATTCGGACTTGGGATTTGACCCGAGATTTATTCCAGACTCGAGATTTGACCTGAATTATTTCAGCTGACACATGGCCCACGTCAGCCTTCGACCCTGAACCATGCTGACTTAGATTAGCGACGGTCCCGGTCGCTAATCGCGGTCGCAGATCAGTCGATCGCTAATAGTGGTCGTTGATGTGCATTCCAGCGACCAGATTTTATACGACGACTATCAGCGATCGACATCGGTCGCTGATAGGCATCTGCGACCGATGGCGGTCGCTGATAGACCTTTTTCTTCTAGTGTCTTTTAATTTTAATTAATACAATGATGAATATTATAAACTATCTAAAAAACATTATTTGTTATATGATTTATCGATTCAAAATTTTAATGAATCGTCTAAATTTTGAGTTTGAAAATATAATTAATTAACTTTTAAAAGTGCATAATGATTTTATAAACCCATTATTCAACTAGTCAACTAAATGAAAGGGCCATGCAAAGCCAAATTTTTACCAAAAGTTTATTCTGTATTAGTACTCGGCACACGTAGTGCGTGTGTAAATTATATGAAATAAATTAGATATTTTATTAAATTTGGCAAACTAAAGAGAAAAATAAAAAAAAATGGATTATATAATAATATAATTAAATTTATCACACACCAAGCGAAGCGAGCTATGACCGCCGCATTAGAATATGCATGAATTAAGAAGATAAGCATCTTGCAAATCATAAGATGAGTGAAATAGCACTCAAAAAAGA
This sequence comes from Panax japonicus, assembly GCA_020205505.1. Classification (NCBI taxonomy): domain Eukaryota; kingdom Viridiplantae; phylum Streptophyta; class Magnoliopsida; order Apiales; family Araliaceae; genus Panax; species Panax japonicus. Next base: position 75,644 of record JAINUV010001405.1, read on the forward strand.
TAAAGAAAGGGAATGTGTTTTCTTTTTCATATTAATTACTTTGTTCCTCTGCTAGCTGGCTGTCTTTCCCCCCATATATTGTTCAATTGTTGGCCCAATCAGGAGTCAGCTTCTGATTTACATTTATAGTAAGTCATTGTGAATTTGATATTTCAGTCATTAATCATTTTCCTTTATTTCAATCTTATATATACTACTCCATATGTTTCCTCAAAATTAAAGATATATATTTATAAAGTTACGATTTTTAAAAATAATTTTATATTTTTAAATATAGTCTTAATTAGTATTAATTAAATTTTCAAATGTACTAATTTGATTTGAAAATGATAATAAAAAAGTAATGACAAACATTTATTATTGATATATTTTAAATTATAAATAATTATATATGTTTAGACATAACCTTTCTTGAATGAGAGTTTTATTTAATTTTCTAAATAAAAAAGTCAAACTTGACTTGAACCACGTATTAGCTGATATGTCAAATTTTTATTGACTAATATCTGAACCATACATTTAATATTTATGTGAAAATATCAGTTTTCTAATTTTTTTAGTTCACTACAAATTAAACATTGCTCTACAAAATTGAACTAGTGCCCCCATTGAACTACCCTCGCCCAAAGAATAATTAACCTTAAGCCAAATACAAAAAGTATAGTGTTTGATAAAAACTGAATAAATCTGAATCTGAATCTGAATCTGAATAAAAAAAGTTGTTTGATAATTGACATGTCTAAAATATCTAAATGACAAAATTTTATTATTTTACCCCTTCTGAAAAAATTCAAAATTATTGTAAATTTATTTAATATTACTTAATATAATAGTTAATATTTTTTTTTAAAAAAATTATTTCATTCAGCTGCTCATTCAGCCATTCAGCTCAAAAAATCTAACTTACTCATTCAGCTCGTCTATCTTACTGATTCAGTCATTCAGACCAAAATAAATGCACTGATCGATTCAGCTATTCAGATTCAGCTTCATTCAGCTCTAAACAAACACCCCCTAAGTTTGCATATTTAGCTGAGTAGAAGGAGATCTTCTTAAAGAGTAAAATGTAAAACTCTCCTTTATATTTGTGCATGCTTGTGTGATACTTTCGTCATTAAATTTTATTAATCCATAATTTTCTCACTTAAAATATGATCATTAGTGCAAAATCGTATCTTTTAAGAAGTGTATATAACTAACACGAAATAGCGATTCCCTCTATTATAAAGTTAAGTAACATATTGTAGCAAAGTGATAAATTCGTGATATAATTCTATATTTTAGACCTTTTTTTAAGTAGATATACTACTGGGATGTATTTGAAACAAGTTGGAGAATAACAAGATAAAAAGGACATTTGACCCACAAAAACACATTCAATCACAAAACCTTATCCGCACCCTAACCATATGACTATGAACAAACACAACATAATAATCCACCCCACTTTTCCCAGCTTGTTACTTTTTCTTGGGTTTCTGCTGGAATAGTTTCTTAGTAATCGGTTGCTATGAATGATATATATATATATATAGAGTCCGGATCCAGTCTGGGATCCCGGACTCTACTAAAATATGGACTTTTTTTTTTTGCTTTTTTTTTGAAACAACTAAAAAAAAATTATGGAATTGAAATTTTTCCATAATACAGTGTTTTGGGCGTGATTTGGATGCCTATAACGAAATATGTTTGTACAGTCTGGGCAGACTGTACATACATTGGTTGGTGTAGGTATTAAAAACACGCCCAAAATACTGTATTATGGAAAAATTTCAGTTCTATAAATTTTTTTTTTTAGTTCAACAAAAAAAAAATATTAAGGGCCCGGATTTGATCAGGTCCGGGAGTCCGGACCTGATCAATTCTGTATATATATATATATATATATATATATATATATATATATAGGGTTAGGATCAGGTGAGGGCTCCCTTACTTTGTTAAAATGCGGATTTTTTTTTAAACAACTAAAAAAATATATAATATTTTATGGAACTGAAATTTTTTTCATAATACAGTTTTTTGGATGTGATTTGGGTACATATAACAAAATATGTATGTACAGTCTGGACAGACTGTACCACCACTTTTTGGTATAGGTATTCAAAACACGCCCAAAACATTATATTATGAAAAAATTTTAGTTCCATAAAATATTAAATATTTTTTTTAGTTGTTTAAAAAAAACAAAAAAAAAACCAAAAAAAAGTCCGCATTTTAATAAAGTAAGGGGGCCCTCACCTGATCGGTTCTGTATATATATATATATATATATATATATATATATATATATATATATCCATCCACAGTAACCGGTTGTTGGGAGCAACCCCTTTTGGCCCAGTCGCTACAACCTGTAGCGGCTTATAAAAAAAATGAATTATTATTTATTATTAAAAAAAATGTAAGACCCCAACTTATTATAAATAAAATTGAATTTCCTTTATTTATTATTTTGAAATAGTAAGGATTGATTTGATTAATGTGGTTAGTTATGGGTAAAATGAGCAAATATTTTAAATAAGCAAGTGGTTATAAAATATTCATTTTTATCGGAGAATATTCGTTTGGTCGTGGAATATTCTTACTGTCGGAAAATATTCGTACGGCGGCGCAGTCTTGTGTGGGCCCCATAACGGAAATCGATGGGATGAAGAAAACGACAAGTATAAGTTGTTTATAAATAACGGCGTAGTTGTTACCGTTAATACTGTTGGAATACCCGGTGGTTAAAACACAGTAATACGCGTTGTTGCACAGTAATACACGGTATTGCACCAATTATTGATTCTTATGTAAGAAGGTACTACTCAATAATTGTTACAGTAATTACTGTTCAATATTTTATTTTATTGGTTCAATAATTGTTGCGTTGATATTTTATATTATTGTTGTTTCAATAATTGCCACTACACAATATTTTCTATTATCGAAGCAATAATTCATATTATCTGAATAGTTGTAAGACCCCAACTTTTATAAATAAAGATGAATTTTTTATAAATATTATTTTTGAATATTATGGAGTAAATTTGATATAATGTTATAGTTGTGGATAATATTTATAAATTTTGCAAAGTAAGCAAGTTGTTATAAAATATTCGTTTAGTCGGGGAATATTCGTACGACGATACAATCATTAGTGGACCCCACAACGAAATTATTGTCGGATTGAGAAAACGACAAAAATACTTTATGAAAATAACGGCGGAGGTGTTACCGTTAAAACTGTTGAACTACTCGGTAGCAAAATTACAGTAATACGCGTGGTTGCATAGTAACACACGGTATTGATTATTGATGCTTACCTGAGAAGTCACTCAGCTATACTCAATTATTGCTACAGTAATTGCTGCATCATATCTCTTATATTATTGATTCAATTATTGTCACATTATCATTTGTATAATATGTTATATTATTAAATCAACAATTGAGACGACAAGTTATAAATGATTAATAATTGTTGAAAGATTAAATATGTGTTGATTAAAAATAAAATGATTTGTGGTAATATTTATTCAATCCTTGATGTATATAAAGAGTCTATTATGAGACGTTTGTGGTAAGTTTGGTTATTTCATTGGGGGCCCATCTGTCATCATCTAAGAGTCTCTTCGTCAATAGTAATTACCTTCATCAATAGTAATTACCTTCATCAATAGTAATTATCTTCGTCAATAGTAACTACCTTTACTAGACGTCAAACCGCTTGCCGTTTCATATTACAGGCGTCGAACCAATTGTCGTTTCACATTGCATGTGTCAAACCACTTTTCTTTTCACATCACCAGTTGTCAAGCCACTTGCCTTTTCACATTTCAAGTGCTAAGCTAGAAATCTTCTATAAATAGAGGCCTAGTGCTTCATTATTTTTCACGAATTCATTTAAGCTATAGAGAGAGAAAGTATAGAGATAATAAGAGAGAAAGAAGAAGAGTATTCTGTTACTACACTACTGCAGTATTCAATCTACTACTAATGTAAAGGGTGTTATTCTTTCTTATTCATGAAGCGAACTGTTGTTATTTCATTACTTATTATTCTGTTGGAATAACCTGTATACGCGGTTTACTCTATACTTGGTGACATTCTTCTATTATTCTGTTGGAACATCCTGTCTGTGTGTTATACACTGGACCTGGTTCCGTCTTTATTATTATTCTGTTGGATCATCCTGTATGTGTGTTTTACACCGGTCTTGGTTCTGTCTTTATTATTATTCTGTTGGAACATCCTGTCTATGTGTTTTACACCGGACCTGGTTCCGTCTTTATTATTCTGTTAGAACATCCTGTCGGTGCAAATTTTGCCTGATCTGGTTCCGTTATTATTATTCTGTTGGAATAACCTGTCTATGCGAAGTACCGCATGCATGGTGATTTCTTTTGTTATTCCATTCTTTATTATACTAAGTTGGTTAAAGTTTTGACTTCTATACTCCATGAAATTAGTAGAATATCCTTGATATTTGCGCTTCATCCAGTATCTTTTTATGGAAATATTCTTCTGATCATTCTTGAATTTTACTCTACAAAGAAGTATGATGTTGACAATTTGGACATTATTAGTTCCTGGATAAATTAATTCTTGAACTTGTTTTATTGAATTCTTATATCATTGTCATCATCCTCATGTTTATATTATGTTGAAAGTCATCTGTGGCCTGTAGTGCATAGATGGACTTGGTATGATTATGACCATGGATTATTCGGTGTAATCATGACCGTAATGTTACAAATAATGTGGTAAAAGTTATCATTGGCCCGTAGTGCATTGATGGACAGTTGTTGACATGATCATAACCATTAATGAATACACGAATATCCTTGGCTGTAGTGCATGGATAATTTGTGGTCGTGATACTAAATAATATCCTTGGACGTAGTGCTGGGGTGATTCGATGATGTGGATTATTTATTAAGTTGAGTCACAGCGATAAAAGTCATAAAAAACCTTTTAAATCATAAAAGATAGTAGATTTTATTCTCTACTTGACTCTTTTAATGAATTACTTGTTCCGCTGCAGTTAAACTTGATGTTGTTATATTTTATCAGTTTAACACTGTTGAAGGCTAACGATAATTTATTCTGCATTATCTTAGTCATAATATTTCTTACTGGGCTAGTTGAGCTCACCCTTTCTTTCACTGTTCTCTTCAGGAAATGAGAACAAAAAAAGGGACTAGTCGGGGAATGAAGTGACGGTCCAGAGGATAGCATTAGTAGTACTCACCATTCTGTGAAATAGTGTGTTAATAATTATAATGAGGACTCCTTTTTAGTTTGTATAATCTCTAGTAGACAATAATTGTATTCAAACTCACAGTTAAGTTTTGTCGTATTGTACACGACAGTTGTATTAGTAAGTTGTATTTAAATTTTGTACCATGTATCTGACGACCCAAGATGGGTGATGTATACCTAATTTTGGGGGCGTCACAGTTGGTATCAGAGAGCTATAAGTAAAGAGCCCCGAGCTTCTTGCTGGTTACTTCATGTTGATGGGGGATGCACCGAAGCCAGACTCTCCGTAGGGGACGCCGTTCTGCGGTGGCAAACTGATAGGTACCACTGTGAGGAGCTGTCCACTGATGGGACATGAGTCACAGTTGGTATCAGAGCTTAGGGATATGATCCCTGGCTAAGATGTGAGAATAGTACTAGGAGGGGAGAGACGGGGAATTCCTTCGCTAGTATGACCTACCTAAGTTTATGTGGTATTTAATTGGTCGGTCAGAATTTAGGGATAATATGTTACATGTCAATTAACCTTTGTTTTGTGGCAGTGTCTGAAAATGACATCCGAGAATTTTGAGAATAGCAATGGAGTACAGGCGACAGTTGATTCACCACATATTAATAATCAGGATAATGTGCATCAGGAAGGCGACAATCCTCATGCAAACAACAACACTGACCAAATGATGAATGATCAAATGTTCAGGGGCTTTATGCAATTCATGCAATAGCAGGCGAGAGTGGCTCCTGTCCAAAATACAGGTGGAAACACTAGAAACTCTCGGGCGGTCATCGCTAAACAGTTCAAGGAGCTGGGACCACCAAGTTTAAGGGAGAGCCAAAACCACTTATGGCGGAACCATGGATAAAGTAGATCACCAAGATATTTGATGTCTTGGGATGCTCAGAGGAGCAAAAGGTTCCCTTTGCTGCCTTTATGTTGCGCGGAGAGGCAGATTACTGATGGGAATCGGTAAAACGTACTCAACATGCCGTACTGAAGATGTCTTGGGAGAAGTTCCAAGAGCTGTTCAATGACAAATACTTTCCCGAAATTATTCGTCACATGAAGGAGGTGGAGTTTATCAAGTTGGAACAAAATAATATGACCGTGTCGCAATACGAGGCTAAATTTGTGGAGTTATCCTGGTTTTCATCCCACTTGGTGGATAATGAAGAGAGAATGACACGGATGTCTTTAAGAGGTTTGAAGCCGAAGATACGTCAACATTTTTTTTCTCATAAACTGTGTTTATATTCAGATGTTGTAAATAGGGCTCAGTTAGTGGAGCGCGATAACGAGTCAACACAACTAGAAGAGAGTAGCCAATAAAATGATAATACCAGCGAGAGCAGTCATCGAAGCTGTGACAACAAGTGTGGAGGGAATCAACAGGCCAGAAATGGTAACCACTTCGGTGGTAATCAGGGCCAAAATAATAAGAATGGACATTTCAAGAAGAGGAGATTCAACAATGACGGAAAGACGTCAGCACCAGCACCTGTCCTTAAGGAAGGAGAACGACCACCTATCATATGTTTCAAATGCAGAGGGGAGGGGCACATCAGTCCAAACTGCCCGATGCCGTCCAAAGCATGTTATAATTGTGGAAGAGAATGTCACTTTGCCCAATTTTGTCATTCACCGAAGACAAATTCAGCTAGGATGGAGGCACCAAAGGTCGTCCTAGAAAAGTCAAAACCGGTAGTGCAAGGGAGAGCGTTTGTTGTGACCTCCCAGAAAGCAAGGAACCCGAATGAGGTCATCACGGGTAAGCTTATCATAAACACTAACAAAATCTATACTTTATTTGATACCAGTTCTACCCATTCTTTTATTTCTCTTACTTGCTCTCATCGATTAAATTTGACTACGGAAGAATTAGACTTTGACTTATATGTGAAAACTCCGTTGGGAGAAACATTCATTACATCCATTGTTTATAAGTCTTGTTTTGTTCAAATTGGTACCCTCACATTACCTGTAGATCTTATTTCATTGAAAATACTTGTATTTGACGTGACTCTAGGGATTGATTGGTTAACTACTCATTATGCAAAAATTGATTGTTTCATTAAGTTTGTTAGCTTTCATATTCCTAATCAACCTATTATGCGAATTCAAGCGACCAAACCATTAAAATCAATCACGGTCATCTCAAGCCATAAAGCTATTCGTTTATTGAAAAATGGATGTCAAGCTTTCTTAGCTCACGTCACAGATTTAAACAAAAATACGTCAGTTTTGAACGATATTTCTATTGTTAATAAATTTCCTGACGTATTCCCCGAAGAACTTCCTGGCCTACCCCCTGAGCGTGAAATTGAATTTTGTATCGACCTTGAACTCGGTACAAAATCCATTTCCAAAGCCCCATATCGAATGGCTCCTATTGAACTTCAGGAGTTAAAGACCCAACTGCAGGAATTATTAGACATTGGCTTTATTCGTCCTAGTATTTCTCCTTGGGGTGCTCCTATTCTATTCATGAAGAAGAAAGATGGGAGTATGCGACTTTGTGTTAATTATCGGGAGTTGAATCACGTCACCATCAAAAATAGGTATCCATTGCCACATATTGATGACCTGTTTGACCAGTTGCAAGGAGCCAAATTCTTTTCAAAGATTGATCTTCGTTCCGGATATCACCAATTAAAGATTAGAATCGATGACATTCCAAAGACGGCTTTCAGAACTCGGTACGGGCATTATGAATTCCTAGTCATGTCCTTTGGATTGACTAATGCTCCTGCTGCCTTCATGGATATGATGAACCGAGTATTCAAGGAATATTTGGATCACTTTGTGGTCGTCTTTATTGATGACATCCTTATTTATTCCAAAACCCGTGAAGATCATGATCAACACTTGAGGCTGGCACTCCAAAAGCTTCGTGAATACAAGCTTTATGCCAAGTTGAAGAAATGCGAATTCTGGCTTGAGGAAGTTACATTCCTTGGGCATGTAGTATCAAGTCATGGAATATCTATTGACCCAGCAAAGATTGAAGCAATTCAAAGCTGGGAGCAACCTAAATCAGTGACCGAAGTACGTAGCTTTCTCGGTTTAACTAGTTATTATCAGAGATTCGTGTAAGGATTTTCTGGAATTGCTACTCCATTGACTCAGCTGACTAGAAAAGATACAAATTTTGGTTGGAGCGAAGAATATGAGAAGAGTTTTCAAGAACTCAAGAGGAGACTCATTTCGGCACCTGTTCTGACAATACCATCTGGCTCGGAGGGATTTGTCATCTACAGTGATGCTTCGGGCAAAGGGTTGGGATGTGTTCTCATGCAATATGAAGAAGTCATAGCCTATGTCTCAAGACAACTCAAAGAATATGAGAGAAATTATCCTACTCATGATCTAGAGTTGGCAGCTGTTGTCTTCGCATTAAAGATTTGGAGGCATTACTTGTATGGGGAAAAGGTGGAGATCTTTACGGATCATATAAGCCTAAAATATTTCTTTACTCAAAAGGAACTCAACATGCGACAACGACGTTGGCTTGAACTGTTGAAAGATTATGATCATACCATCCAATACCATCCTGGAAAAACGAACGTGGTAGCTGACGCATTGAGTAGAAGATCATATGCAAGTATGAGTGCGATATTGTCAACGCAAAGGCCCATTTTGTGTGACTTGCAGAGGATGGAGATAGAGTTAAAGACTCTAGGGACCCATGTGATGATAGCAAATATACGAGTAGAACCGACTTTAATTGATAAAGTTAAAGCTGCTCAAGTTACAGACCTGGAGCTGATGCATATGAGGAAGAAAGTGCAAGAAGGTGCTATGCCGGAAACAAGAATCAATGAAGAAGGAATACTTCGAGTCAACTCCAAACTTTGTGTTCCTAACGACCCTGATTTAAAGTATAAAATCATGATGGAGGCGCACAACACACCGTTTGCAATCCATCCTTGGAGTACCAAAATGTATCATGATATTCGTCATATATTTTGGTGGAGCAATATGAAGAGAGAGATAGCGTTGTTTATCTCAAGGTGTCTAACTTGTCAACGAGTTAAATTGGAGCATCAAGTACCAAAAGGTCCATTGCAACCACTTGAAATTCCAGATTGGAAGTGGGAGCACATTACCATGGATTTCGTTATCGGTCTTCCTAAGGTTTCTCAGGGCATAGATGCGATTTGGGTCATTGTTGATAGATTGACCAAGTCTGCTCATTTCTTACCGATACGAGAAACTTATACACTTGAACTTCTTACTCGTATGTATATAAACGAGATTGTAAGACTGCATGGTATGCCAGTATCCATAGTTTCTGATCGAGACCCAAGATCCACTTCACAATTTTGGGTTAGTTTGTAAAAAGCTATATGCACAAACTTACGATTTAGCTCGATATATCATCCTCAGACGGACGGACAGTCGAAGAGGACTATTCAAAATCTTGAAGATCTATTAAGACTCTGTGTCTTTGATTTCAAGGGAATTTTGTACAAGTTCTTATCATTGGTGGAGTTTTCCTACAACAACAGTTATCAAGCAAGTATTGACATGGCTCCATTCGAAGCGTTGTATGGAAGAAAGTGGCGTTCTCCAGTATGCTGGGATGAGGTGGGTGAAGCAAAGTTGTTGGGACTAGAGTTAGTACGTATGACTAAGAAAAAGATTCAAACGATCCGACAACGTATAAAAACCTCACAAGATCGACAAAAGAGTTATGCTGATCTTCATTGAAAGAACGTGAAATTCGATATAGGAGATCATGTGTTGTTGCGTGTTGCTTGATGGAAAGGAGTTACGAGATTTGGAAAGAGAGGAAAACTTAATCCTCGATTCATCAACCCATTTTTAATCCTCGATCGAGTAGGAACTGTGGCCTATAGACTCACTTTACCGCCAAGTATGTCTCGTGTTCATAACGTTTTTTACATATCCATATTACGTAAATATGTGAAAGACCCGAACCACATTATTGAGTTAGAACCGGACGAAATAGTGGAAGATTTGACGTATGAAGAGGTTTCTGTTCAAATCTTGGATAAGAAGGAACATATTCTACGCTCCAAGGTTATACCTCAAGTTAAAATTTTGTAGAGAAACCACGATGTTGAGGAAATGACTTGGGAGTTAGAATCTGAAATAAAATTAAGGTATCCTTACATCTTTGACATACCAAGTACGTACCCTAATTTTGAGGGCGAAATTTCATATGAAGGGGAGGTTGTAAGACCCCAACTTTTATAAATAAAGATGAATTTTCTATAAATATTATTTTTGAATATTATGGAGTAAATTTGATATAATGTTATAGTTGTGGGTAATATTTATAAATTTTTCAAAGTAAGTAAGTTGTTATAAAATATTAGTTTGGTTGGAAAATATTCTTTTTGTCGGAGAATATTCGTACGATGACACAATCATTTGTGGACAACACAACGGAATTATTGTCGGATTGAAAAAACGATAAAAATACTTTATGAAAATAACGGCGGAGGTGTTACCGTTAAAACCCGGTAGTAAAAGTACAGTAATACGCGTGGTTACATAGTAGCACACGGTATTGATTATTGATGCTTACGTGAGAAGTCACTCAGCTATACTCAATTATTGCTACAGTAATTGCTGCATCATATCTCTCATATTATTGATTCAATTATTGTCACAGTATCATCTGTATAATATGTTATATTATTAAATCAAAAATTGAGACGACAAGTTATAAATGATTAATAATTGTTGAAAGATTAAATATGTGTTGATTAAAAATAAAATGATTTGTGATAATATTTATTCAATCCTTGATGTATATAAAGAGTTTATTATGAGACGTTTGTGGTAAGTTTGGTTATTTTATGGGGGGCCTATCTGTCATCATCTAAGAGTCTCTTCGTCAATAGTAATTACCTTCGTCAATAGTAATTACCTTCGTCAATAGTAATTACATTCGTCAATAGTAACTACCTTTGCCAGACGTCAAACCACTTGTCGTTTCATATTACAAGCGTCGAACCAATTGTCGTTTCACATTGCAAGCGTCAAATCACTTTTCTTTTCACATCACCAGTTGTCAAGCCACTTGCCTTTTCACATTTCAAGTGCTAAGCTAGAAATCTTCTATAAATAGAGGCCTAGTGCTTCATTATTTTTCACGAATTCATTCAAGCTATAGAGAGAGAAAGTATAGAGAGAATAAGAGAGAAAGAAGAAGAGTATTCTGTTACTACACTACTGTAGTATTCAATCTACTACTAATGTAAGGGGTGTTATTCTTTCTTATTCATGAAGAGAACTGTTGTTATTCCATTGCTTATTATTCTGTTGGACTAACCTGTATACGCGGCTTACCCTATACTTGGTGACATTCTTCTATTATTCTGTTGGAACATCCTGTATGTGTGTTTTACACCGGACCTGGTTTCGTCTTTATTATTATTCTGTTGGAACATCATGTCTGTGTGTTTTACACCGGACCTGGCTCCGTCTTTATTATTCTGTTGGAACATCATGTCGGTGAAAATTTTGCCTGACCTGGTTCCGTTATTATTATTCTGTTAGAATTACCTTTTTATGCGAAGTACCTCATGCATGGTGATTTCTTTTGTTATTCCATTCTTTATCATACTCAGTTGGTTAAAGTTTTAACTTCTATACTCCATGAAATTAGTAGAATATCCTTGATATTTGCGCTTCATCCAGTATCTTTTTATGGAAATATTCTTCTGATCATTCTTGAATTTTACTCTACAAAGAAGTATGATGTTGACAATTTGGACATTATTAGTTCCTGGATAAATTAATTCTTGAACTTGTTTTATTGAATTCTTATATCATTGTCATCATCCACATGTTTATATTATGTTGAAAGTCATCTGTGGCCTGTAGTGCATAGATGGACTTGGTATGATTATGACCATGGATTATTCGGTGTAATCATGACCGCAATGTTACAAATAATGTGGTAAAAGTTATCATTGGCCCGTAGTGCATTGATGGACAGTTGTTGGCATGATCATAACCATTAATGAATACACGAATGTCCTTGGCTGTAGTGCATGGATAATTTGTGGTCGTGATACTAAAGAATATCCTTGGACGTAGTGCTGGGGTGATTCGATGATGTAGATTATTTATTAAGCTGAGTCACAGAGATAAAAGTCATAAAAAACCTTTTAAATCATAAAAGATAGTAGATTTTATTCTCTACTTGACTCTTTTAATGGATTACTTGTTCCGCTGCAGTTAAACTTGATGTTGTTATATTTTATCAGTTTAACATTGTTGAAGGCTAACGATAATTTATTCTGCATTATCTTAGTCATAATATTTCTTACTGTGCTAGTTGAGCTCACCCTTTCTTTCACTTTTCTCTTCAGGAAATGAGAACAAAACAGGGACTAGTCGGGGAATGGAGTGACGGTCCAGAGGATAACATTAGTAGTCCTCATTATTCTATGAAATAGTGTGTTAATAATTGTAATGAGGACTCCTTTTGAGTTTGTATAATCTCTAGTAGACAATAATTGTATTCAAACTCACAGTTATGTTTTGTCGTATTGTACACGACAATTGTATTAGTAAGTTGTATTTGAATTTTGTACCATGTATCTGACGACCCAAGATGTGTGATGTAAACCTAATTTTGAGGGCGTCACAATAATATTATTAGATAAGATTATTGGCAATGTCTAGAAAGTTCTTTCTAAGGAGAGGACTGGTCACCTAATTGCGCGCCAGTAAGGAGAAATTCTTATTGGAAAGCCCCTTCTTTTCTGGGAACTGCCTGGTTGTCAGTATTGTGATTCGATAATATTATTTGTGAATAATTAATTATTAATTTATATGATAAGAAAAATATTCATTTAATGTGGATATAGATGGAGAAAATATTTTAAAGTGACAATTGTTAAAAATCGATATTTTATCTATTCTAATAAAATAATATTTTATTATTATAGTATAATAATAATGATATTTTTTTACAATGGATGTGGGATATATGAGTATGTGAGGAGGAAGAGTATTTTTGTTGTAAAACTTGTTTAAAACATGTTAAACATGTCCGTGGGCCCATTTCTTGACTGAAATTTGATTATAGCCTATAAAATCGTCCGTTTGTGGATTTCGGTCAATTTTTGTTTGGAATTTAGAAAAACTTTCTTCTGCAAAGTTGTAGATAATAAAATTTCCTATGGAAAAGACACGTGGTTTGAATTTTTTTGACAAAAGGGTTATTTATTATGAATTTGATGCTCTGAAGTTCTGAAATAATTGATTTTTGGAAGTTTTATTTATTTATATTAATAAAAACGTTTTTAATATTTTGTGGGCATCATTAACATGTGCAAGGAGGCTGAATTCAGATTCAAGAAGTGGGCGTAGGAATTTTGTATATATATATATATTAATATTTTATAAAATTTTCTGCTTTGGTATTCTAAGTATTTTCCTATAAATAGGGTGCCTAGATTAGAATTGAAAATCACACCAGAAACTAAAGTTTTCTCTCTCTTTCTCTCTCTATATTATCGAGCGTATTCTTGTGAGTATTTTAAGACTTTGAGTGTTGTTATACGATGCAAGTTCCCTTCAGCTATATATCCAGTATTCCAGTCAGAAGTACTGTCTTTTCGAGGTAAGGGATATTATTTTTTTTAAATGATATTAATTTTTTCAATTTCATTATACCAAAATATTGTGAGTATTTTTCCTGCGAAATTCTTGTCTTTTAGTGTCGGAATTACTATTCACGTATACGGCACTATTCACGTATACGACACTATTCACGAATATGACACTATTCACAAAAAAAATTAAATTATCGTTTTTCGTCCAAAATATCAATTATGGATACTATCTTTGATTGTATCCATGTTTTATTCATTCTTGAATTTTACTCCACTACGATTATTTATGAGGTATTTTTGGACATGGATAAACCGAAATACGAATCCTTAATATTTGTTATTTTGTTTCACTGGATTAGTTTCCTTTAAAATATTTTTCATCATCCTCAGTCCTAAATGATGATATTACTGAATATCTTTGGCCTGTAGTGCAAAGATGAATGATTTCTGATGAATATCTTTGGCCTGTAGTGCAAAGATGAATAGGTGTTTAGATGAACCTGACCAACTGATGAATATCTTTGTCTTGTAGTGCAAAGATGAATATTTGATTCCAGATATATGTTGATTAATGTTACAGGGATAAAATATTGACGATGGACTTTTAAATTCATATATAGAAGATAGTAGATTTTATTCTCTATTTAACTCTTCTAATGAATTATTATTTCCGCTGCGAATATTGATTTAAAACTTATTGTCTATTGTATTCTATTAGATTTTTTCCTGTTGAAGACTAACGATAATTTTTTCTATATTATCTTGGTCATAATATTCTTTACTGGGCTAGTTGAGGTCACCCTTTTCCTTTTTGTTCCATTTTTCTTCTCAGGAGGCGAGAATGTAGCGAGTACTAGTCGGGATATGGAATGAAGGTTCTAGAAAGCCGTTTTAGTAGTCCTCACTATTTTTGTAAAATAATGTATCAATAATTGTAATGAGGACTTATTTGAGCGTAAATATTGTCTAGATGACAATATTTGTATTTAAACTCACATTTTTATGTTGTATTAATAAAGTTGTAGTTGTTTCTGTACCATGTTTTCTGGCGACTCAGAATGGGTGTTGTATACCTATTTTAAGGGCGTCACAGTTGGCATCAGAGCTTAGGGATATGATCTCTGGCGGAGATCGGGGAATAGAACTAGGAGGGGAGAGATGAGTAAATCCTTCGCTAGTGTGTCCTACCTAAGCTTATTTGTTGGTCGGTCATAATATAGGGATATTATGTGATATGTAAATTTGTTAAATTAACCCTTGTTTTATGCCAGTATTTGAGAATGTTGACTGAGAATGTTAACAGTGGAGTAAATGAGACCGTGGAGACACCTTTGCTCACCAATGAGGAGAACGTGCAACAGGCTGGCAATGTTCCTCCTGTAAAAAAACCACTGAGCAGACAATGAACGATGAGATGTTTAGAAGCTTTTTGCGATTCATGCAAAATCAAACAAAAGATTCCTGTTCAAAATATAGGAAGAAACAATGGAAACGCACAGCTGGTCACAGCCAAGCAGTTCAAAGACTTGGGACCACCAGAATTCTGGGGAAAGCCAGATTTGATTAACGCGGAGACATGGGTCAAGCAAATTACCAAGATATTCAATGTCTTGGGATGTACGGAGGAACAGAAAGTTCCATTCGCCCCTTTTATGTTCCGTAATGAGGCAGATTACTGGTGGGAATCTGTGAAGCGTACCCATCCAGCCGCGCTCAGCATGTCTTGGGAGACATTTCAGAAACTGTTCAATGATAAATACTTTCCTGAAAGTGTTCATCATATGAAGGAGGTAGAGTTTATTAGATTGGAACAAAACAACATGATGGTGTCCCAGTACGAGGCGAGGTTCGCGGAGTTATCCAGGTTTGCACCTCATTTTGTGGAGAATGAGGAACGTATGACGCGGATGTTTCTTTGAGGTTTGAAACCCAATATACGTCAATATCTCATTTCTCATAAATTTTCTCTCTATTCAGATGTTGTCAACAGGGCTCAATTATTAGAGTGAGATAACGAGTATGGTCAACCGAGGGAGCACAACCAGTATCATACCAGTGACAGCAGACATCAGAACAACGATAACCTGCGGAGAAAGAAAAATACGGACAAGAACGGCAACCACTCTAGTGGTAATCATAGCCATTAGAATAGAAGAAGCGAGTCGGGAGGAGATTTTAAAAAAAGGAGATTCAACAATGACAATACGAAGACGTCAGCACCAGCAGCAACTGGTTTCAAGGGAGGAGAACGACCACCGGGCATATGCTATAAGTGCGGAAAAGAAGGACATATCAACCCAAACTTCCCACAACAGTTTAAGGTATGTTATAATTATGGAAAGGAATGACATATCGCTCGAGATTGCACTATAGCGAAACCAAGTCTAGCGGGGATGGTGACTCAAAAGGCTGTCCTAGAAAAGTCAAAGTCAACGATTCCTGGAAAAGCGTTTGTCGTGAATGGTCAACATGCGAGGAACCAAAACGAGGTGATCACGGGTAAGCTAATCATAAATTCATGCGAAGTTTATACCTTACTAGATACCGGTGATACCCATTCATTTATTTCTCCTGCTTGTGCTCAACATTTAAATTTTACTCCGGAGAAATTAGACTTTGACCTATCTATGGAAACTCCGTTAGGAGAAACTTTCATCACATCCACTGTTTATAAATCTTGTTTGATTCAAGTTGGCACCATCACCTTACCTGTTGACCTTCTCTCTTTAAAGATATTTGCATTTGACGTGATTTTAGGGATTGATTGGTTAACTACTCATCATGCCAAAATTGATTGTTTTCGTAAGGTTGTTAGTTTTCATATTCCTAATCAACCTGTTGTTCAAATTTAAGCAACTAAACCATTAAAATCAATCACTGTCATATCAAGTCATAAAGCTATTCGTTTATTGAAAAACGGATGTCAAGATTTCGTAGCCCATGTTATGGATTTGAAAAAAGACACGTCATATTTGAAAAATATTCCTATTGTTATTGACTTTCCTCACGTATTTCCTGAAGAACTTCCTGGTCTACCCCTAGAACGTGAAGTTGAATTCTTTATTGATCTTGAACCTGGTACAAAGCCCATTTCTAAAACCCCCATACTGAATGACTCCTATTGAACTTCAGGAGTTAAAGGTCCAACTACAGGAGTTATTGGACATCGGTTTTATTCGTCCTAGTACATCTCCTTGGGGTGCTCCTGTATTATTCGTAAAGAAGAAAGATGGGAGTATGCGACTTTGTATTGATTACCGAGAATTGAACTATGTTACCATCAAGAATAGGTATTCGCTACCTCGTATTGATGACCTATTTTACCGGTTGCAAGGAGCACAATTCTTTTCAAAGATCGATCTTCGTTCTGGATATCATCAACTGAAGGTTAAAACTTAGGATATTCTAAAGACTACCTTCAGAACTCGGTATGGGCATTATGGATTCCTAGTCATGTCTTTTGGATTGACTAATGCTCCTGCGGCTTTCATGGATATGATGAACCGAGTATTCAAGGATTATTTGGATCAGTTCGTTGTTGTCTTTATTGATGACATCCTCATATATTCCAAAAGCCGTGAAGATCATGAGCACCATTTGAAGCTGGTACTGCAAAGGCTTCGTGATAACAAGCTATATACCAAGCTGAAGAAATGCGAGTTCTGGCTTGAGGAAGTAGCATTTCTTGGGCATGTGGTGTCAAAATATTGAGTATCTGTTGACCCGGCGAAGATTGAAACAATACAAAGTTGGGAGCAACCGAAATCGGTGACTGAAGTACGTAGCTTTTTGGGCTTAGCTGGTTATTATCGGAGATTCGTGGAAGGATTTTCTCGAATCGTTACTCCATTAACTCAGCTGACTCAGAAAGATATCAAATTCGTATGGAGCGAGGAATGTGAGAAGAGTTTCCAAGATCTCAAGAGGAGACTCATTTCGGCACCTGTTTTGACAATACCATCTGGTTCGGATGGATTTGTTATCTACAGCGATGCTTCAGGGAAAGGGTTAGGATGTGTTCTTATGCAACGTGGAAAATTCATAGCCTATGCCTCGCGACAACTTAAGGAATATGAGAGGAATTATCCTACTCATGATCTAGAGTTGGCAGCAGTCGTTTTCATGCTAAAGATCTGGAGGCACTATCTATATGGGGAGAAAGTGGAGATATATTCAGACCATAAAAGCCTCAAATATTTCTTCACCCAAAAGGAACTCAACATGCGACAACGACGTTGGCTCGAGATATTGAAAGACTACGACCATACCATTCAATACCATCCTAGAAAAGCAAACATGGTAGCTGACGCGTTGAGTAGAAGATCATATGCGGGAATGAGTGTGATGTTGTTAACACAAAGGCCTATTTTGTGTGATTTATAAAAGATGAAGATAGAATTCAAGACTCCGGGGACCCATGCAATGATGTCAAGTATACGTATAGAACCAACTTTAATTGAAAAAGTTAAAGTTGCTCAAGCCACAGACCTGGAGCTGATGCGTATGAAGAAGAAAGTGCAAGAAGGTGTTATTCCAGAAGGAAGAATCGATGAAGAAGGAATACTTCGAGTCCACTCCAGACTTTGTGTTCCTAATGATTCTGATTTGAAATACAAGATCATGATGAAGGCACATAATACACCATTTGCAATCCATCCTGGAAGTACCAAAATGTATCGTGATCTTCGACATACATTTTGGTGGAACAATATGAAGAGAGAGATTGCAAAGTTTATCTCGAGGTGTTTAACTTGTCAACGTGTAAAGGCGGAGCATCAAGTGCCAAAGGGTCTATTGCAACCACTTGAGATTCTAAAATAGAAGTGGGAACACATTACCATGGATTTCATTACGTGTCTTCCCACGATTTCTCAAGGCATAAATGCTATTTGGGTTATTGTTGATAGATTAATCAAGTCTGCTCATTTCTTGTCGATACGAGAGACTTATTCCCTTGAACGTCTTGCTCGTATGTACGTAGATGAGATTGTGAGGTTGCATGGCATGCCAGTAGCCATAGTTTCGGATTGTGACCCAAGATTCACTTCAAGATTTTGGGTTAGCTTGCAAAAAAGCTATGGGCACGGATTTACGGTTCAGTTCGGCATACCATCCTCAAACGGAGGGGCAATCAGAGAGGACTATTCAAACTCTTGAAGATCTATTAAGACTCTTTGTCCTATACTTCAAAGGCAGTTGGGATAAGTATTTACCATTTGTGGAATTCTCCTACAACAATAGTTATCAGGCAAGTATAGGTGTGGCTCCATTCGAAGCATTGTATGGACGAAAGTGTCGCTCTCTAATATGTTGGGATGAGGTGGGTGAAGCAACATTATTGGGACCCGAGTTGGTACGTATGACTACAGAAAAGATCCAAATGATTCGAAAACGTATACACACGGCACATGATCGACAAAAGAGTTATGCGGATCTTCATCGAAAGGACGTGGAATTTAGTATTGGGGATCATGTATTATTGCGTGTTGCTCCATGGTAAGAAGTTACAAGATTTAGGAAGAGAGGAAAGCTTAATCCACGATTTATTGGCCATTTCAGATTCTTAACCGAGTAGGAAATGTGGCCTATAGACTCGCGTTACCTCCAAGTATGTCTCGGGTTTATAATTTTTTTCACATATCCGTGCTTCGTAAATATGTGAAAGACCCGAACCACGTTATTGAGTTAGAACCAGACTAGATAGCCGAAGACTTAACGTATGAAGAGGTACCTGTCATGATTTTGGATAGAAAGGAGCATGTCCTACACACAAAGGTCATACCACATGTCAAAGTTTTGTGGAGGAACCATGCTATTGAGGAAATAACCTGAGAGTTAGAAACGGAAATGAAAGCGAGGTATCCTTATATTTTCGAAACACCAGGTACGTACGTCAATTTCGAGGACAAAATTTCATAAGGAGGGGAGGATGTAAGACCCCAACCTATTATAAATAAAATTAAATTTCCTTTATTTATTATTTTGAAATAGTAAGGGTTGATTTGATTAATGTGGTTAGTTATGGGTAAAATGAGCAAATATTTTAATTAAGCAAGTGGTTATAAAATATTTATTTTTATCGGAGAATATTTGTTTGGTCGTGGAATATTCTTACTGTTGGGGAATATTCGTACGACGGCGCAGCCTTGTGTGGGCCCCATAACGGAAAGCGATTGGATGAAAAAAATGACAAGTATAAGTTGTTTATAAATAACGGTGTAGTTGTTACCGTTAATACTGTTGGAATACCCGGTGGTTAAAACACAGTAATACGCGTTGTTGCACAGTAACACACGGTATTGCACCAATTATTGATTCTTACGTAAGAAGGCACTACTCAATAATTGTTACAGTAATTATTATTCAGTATTTTTTTTATTGATTCAATAATTGTTGCATTGATATTTTATATTATTGTTGTTTCAATAATTGCCACTACACAATTTTTTCCTTTATCGAAACAATAATTCATATTATCTGAATAATATTATTAGATAACATTATTGGTAATGTCTAGAAAGTTCTGTCTAAGGAGAGGTTTGGTCACCTAATTGCGCGCCAGTAAGGAGAAATCCTTATTGGAAAGCCCCCACTTTTTTGGGAACTGCCTGGTTGTCAATATTGTGATTCGATAATATTATTTGTGAATAATTAATTATTAATTTATATGATAAGGAAAATATTCATTTTATGTGGATATAGATGGTGAAAATTTTTAAAGTGACAATTGTTGAAAATCGATATTTTATCTTTTCTGATAAAATAATATTTTATTATTATAGTATAATAATAATGATAGTTTTTACAATGGATGTGGGATATATGATTATGTGAGGAGGAAGAGTATTTTTATTGCAAAAGTTGTTTAAAACATGTTAGACATGTCTGTGGGCTCATTTCTAGACTGAAATTTGATTATAGCCTGTAAAATCGTCCGTTTGTGGATTTCGGTCAATTTCTGTTTGGAATTTGGAAAAACATTCTTCTACAAAGTTGTAGATAATAAAATTTCCTATAGAAAAGACATGTGGTTCGAATTTTTCTGATAAAAGGGCTATTTATTATGAATTATTGAAGTTCTGAAAATTCAAAATAATTGATTTTTAGAAGTTTTATTTATTTTTATTAATAAAAATGTTTTTTATATTTTGTGGGCATCATTAACATGTGCAAGGTGATTGAATTCAGTTTCAAGAAGTGGGCGTAGGAATTTTGTATATATATATATATATATATATATATATATATATATATATATATATATATATATATATTAATATTATATTAAATTTTCTGCTTTGGTGTTCTAAGCATTTTCCTATAAATAGGGTGCTTAGGTTAGAATTAAAAATCACACCATAAACTGAAGTTTTCTCTCTCTTTCTTTCTCTATATTATCGAGCATATTCTTGTGAGTATTTTAAGACTTTGAGTGTTGTTATACGGTGCAAGTTCCCTTCAACTCTATATCCAGTATTCCAGTCAGAAGTACTGTCTTTTCGAGGTAAGGGATATTATTTTTTTTAAATGATATTAATTTTTTCAATATCATTATACCGGAATATTATGAGTATTTTTCTTGTGAAATTCTTATCTTTTAGTGTCGGGGTTACTATTCACGTATACGATACTATTCACGAATAAGGCATTATTCACAAAAAAAATTAAATTTTCGTTTTTCGTCCAAAATATATTACGTATACTAGATTTGATCGTATCCATGTTTTGATCATTCTTGAATTTTACTCCACTATGATTATTTATGAGGTATTTTTGGACATGGATAAACCGAAATACGAATCCTTAATATTTGTTATTTTGTTTCACTGGATTCATTTCCTTTAAAATATTTTTCATCATTCTCAGTCCTAAATGATGATATTACTGAATATCTTTGGCCTGTAGTGCAAAGATGAATGATTTCTGATGAATATCTTTGGCCCGTAGTACAAAGATGAACAAGTGTTTAGATAAAATGACCAACTGATGAATATCTTTGGCCTGTAGTGCAAAGATGAATATTTGATTCCAGATATATGTTAATTGATGTTACAGGAATAAAATATTGACGATTGACTTTTAAATTCATATATAGAAGATAATAGATTTTATTCTCTATTTAACTCTTCTAATGAATTATTATTTCCGTTGCGAATATTGATTTAAAATTTGTTGTCTATTGTATTCTATTATATTTTTCCCTGTTGAAGACTAACGATAATTTGTTCTATATTATCTTGGTCATAATATTCTTTACTGGGCTAGTTCAGCTTACCCTTTTCTTTTTTGTTCCATTTTTCTTCTCAGGAGACGAAAATGTAGCGAGTACTAGTCGGGGTATGGAATGAAGGTTCTAGAAAGTCATTTTAGTAGTCCTTACCATTTTGGTAAAATAATATATCAATAATTATAATGAGGACTTATTTGAGTGTGGATATTATTTAGATGACAATATTTGTATTTAAACTCACAGTTTTTATGTTGTATTAATAAAGTTGTAGTTGTTTCTGTACCATGTATTTTGACGACTCAGAATGGGTGTTGTATACCTATTTTGGGGGCGTCACAACTCACCCCCCTTTAACGACGGACCGGGCGACGATTTAGTCCGTCAATATATGTTGTCCGTCGCTAAAAGCTAAGACGGCGGTTCTATAATTAGCGACAGACCGAATCGTCACCCGGTCTGTCGCTAAAAGTTGGTGAGCAAGGTATGTTAGATAAATAAAACTAAACTAAATTTTTTGATGGGACTAAAATTTATTTGTTATTAAAACACTTTTTAAAGCCTCCTGATTTAATTTTATTAATTTCTACTAAAACACTTTTTAAACTTACAATTTAATTAGAACCAAAACACTATTTATGTATTGGCCTAAAATTTAATTAAAAGTAAAACACTTTTTATGCTCATATCCTATATAACTCTAAGATTAAATTAATTAAAACTAAAGATCTCTTTATGGTTCTATAAACTATAATATTAAATTATTATTCTACAACAATTTTATTTTTTATATGTCTCCTTTAATTTCTTAGTCAAATAATAAATTTTAAATTAAAAAATTATATTTAGGATTTAGTTTAAGTTTCTACTCGCTTTAGTCACTAAATGACTATATATTAAAAATATAGTAAAATATTATGAGTACATAATAATTAATATTAAAAAATATGATATATATATATATATATATATATATATATATATATATATAGAATTATATTAATGATTACTTTAGTTACCAAGTCTATTACATATATAGGAGACCTTTAGTTAATTAATGTTACAAAATAATTCTAACCAATATATTAGTTATTAAAATTTAGTTAGCTAACTTTAAAAACTAAAATCATAATGGCAACTCAATTCTACGAAAAATTATATTCCTAAATAACTAATATTAAAAATATAAAAAAAATATTATGAGTAAATAATAATTAATATAAAAAGATTGTAATGTATATTAAAAAATATATTAATGATTAAACTTTAGTAAACAACTTATTATTCTACAACAATTTTATTTCTTATGGAATTTATTTATTTAATTAATTATACAATAGAGTATGACTTAAACACTAAGTTTAGGTTTTTAGCTTTTCACTCAACTTTAAACTATAAAAATGCATATATAAATACGAATGATTGAATATAAAACTAATTATTAAATTTAAAAACTATAAAAAAAACTTAATATCAAATTAAAAATAACAAAATAATTACATCAATAACACTCAATTGTGAGTGTTAGACAATTGTATGTAATCGGTAGTCATTCGTTTTTAAAGCAAAATTTGTAGTTATTTTAATAAAAATATTAAATTAATTTGAGATTCAAAAAATATATTTTAAAATCATTATATATAATATAAATAAAAATTTAAAAATAATTTTATTTGAAAAATAATCCATGCTTTGTACAGGGCACTTAGCTAGCTTAGAGCAGCTTATTATTTTATAATAATTTTATTTCTTATAGAAGTCTTATACTAATATTGATTCTCATGAGCTTAAATTTAAACACCTATATATGGATCATTGTTAAATATATAATCTAATTATATATTTAACAATGATCTATCATATAACAAATTATTTTCCTCCTATTTTTATTTTATTATCCACTATTAAAACACTTTTTAAACCTAAATTATAACTAGAATCAAAACATTATTTATGATACTAAAAAACTTTAGAGTAACTTATTATTTTATTATTTTGGAGCAACTTGAATTAGTATTTATAACATAAACAATACAATTATTATAATATAAAAATAAACCCGTGCTTCGCACTTGATTTTTTGGTCTTTGTTATGGGCTTAAAATTTAACTACGACAAAAACACTTTTTAAAATCTTCTTAAATTTATTTTAAAATAATCTAACTCAAACTTAATAGGACTCATTTATATATGTTCCATGAAGATTTTGCTTGATTCTTGTAATTGTCTTTCAACCCCAAAAGAATATAATCATAGCGTAACATTATAAGATTTGTGCCCAACCCTTCAAGAGGAGTCCGTTGAACAAGTAAATGCAGCAGGTGGATTTCCTTGACAATCGCAAAGGAATTATGATCTCTATTCGAACACGTATAATCCTAGATGAAGGGATCATCCTAATTTGAGCTACGGGAATTCACAATCAAATCAACCCGCGAATCAAACTTTCCCAAGTTACCAGTAATATAAATAGCCTTTCTCTAATACACAACAGTAGTGCCAATCTTATAACTCTACTATGTCTTTAGAAGATATTGTTATATCTCTTTCCACTAGCACTTTGCAATTTCAACAGGAAACGAGGGCAAATATTCAAAATTTGAGCAATCAAATGGGACAAATGGCAATCGCAATCAGTCGATTGGAGATGCATCGTTCGAGAAAATTACCCTCTCAAACGGTGGTGAATCCAAAAGAGAATGTAAGTGTCATCACTTTGCGAAGTGGTAAAGAGGTAAAAAAAATCCAGAAACGATAGTACTTATATCGGAGGGGCAAACCAAATCTGAAAGTCCAATAATAATCTAGAAGGGGGGGTTGAATAGATTATTACCGATTAAAAAATTATCTTATGCAGTGTTAATTAATTTGCAGTGTTAGAAATTAATATGCAAGACAGTAAAAATTCAATCACACAATGCACAGAGATTTGTCTGGTTCACAACATACATCCCGGGTATGTTTTACATCTAGTCTCAAGCTCCTCTCCAGGACTGGAGATCCTATTACTATTAGTATAAATACTCCTTCAACAGGCGGAGAAGCCTTTACAAAGTTTTATAGTCAAACTTCCAACTGTTCCCAACTAATGTATCTTGGACGGCAAGCTCCCAGCTCCCTCCTCAAGCTTAGTTGTACTTCTTTTGAGTTCAGTTCTATTCTATGATCTAGTCTTGAAACAACAACATCTTCCTTACCTCATAAGTACACTAGAGATCCAACTTCCCCCTGACCTCTCTACCACTCTGGTCTTGGTCGAAGAATTACTCGTCTTTCTCACAGGTACATAAAATAAACTAACTCTGACCTTTTCTCTTTTTACAAATGATTTTACAACAATGTGCTTCTCAAATAACCAGATAAGAATTTAGTACAGATTTTACAACAATGTGCTCTTTAACTTGTTTGTTGAGTAAATACATGCATACTTAAGAGTAGATCCATCTATGGCCTACAATGCTACTGGTTGCGGAGAAGGACTATCAATGACCAGACCTCCACTATTTGATGGTACAAACTTTGCCACCTGGAAGAGCAGATTCAGAATCTATGCCAAATCACAAGGAATTAAAGTTTAGCTTGCAATAGGACAAGGTGTAAAAGTTCCAACAAAAATCGTGGGAGAAAAGATCGTTGAGAAAGATGTTGATGAATTCAATACTGATGATGAAAAGGTTATGAACATTGCATCCCTAGCTGAATAAGTGGTGACTAGTGCTCTCATTGAAAAAGAATACAAAAGAGTTAGCAATTGCAAGAATGCAAAAGAAATTTGGGAAAAATTGATTCTAACTTATGAAGGAACCAGTCATATCAAAGAAACCAGAAAAGATGCTCTAATCCAGGAGTATGAAAGTTTCAAGCTGGAAGAAGGTGAAAAGATCATTGATATGGAAACACGTTTTTTCCAGAATCATTGATGAACTAGAACATCTGGGGAAGGCATATACAACTAATGAGAAAAACAGAAGGATTCTCACAGCCCTTCCATCCATCTGGAACATGAAGGCTATTTCTATTAAGGAAAGGCAAGACCTAACTACTTATCCTCTTGATAACCTTATTGGAAATCTGCGTGCCCACGAAATCGACATGTTAGTCGAAAAAGCAGGATTGGATACAGATATCAAAAATAAAGGAATTGCATTCAAAGATTTACTTATAAATCAAGAAGAAGTTGCTGAACAAACTGAGGAAATTGCAAATCTGTGCTTAATGGCAAACAATGAGTCATCACCAAAATCTGAGGTACATTTTGAACATCAATTATCTAGTACTTCATTTGTCATGCATACCTTAAATAATATAAATGAAAAACACCATAAACTACAAGAAGCATATAATGGTGTATATGAAGATAATAAAATTATTAAAGAAGATTTGTTGAATTAAAAATTTTATTAGAAAAATTAATTAGAATTAACAAAAATCTAGAAATGGAAAATACAAACTTGATTATAACTACTGAAAGTTTAAATGAAGTAAAATTGGAAAATAATTCCTTAAAAGAAGAATTATAACAATTTAAAAGAATAAATAAAAATCTTGAAATAAAAAATTCAACACTTGTTGTAATTAATAAAAATACTCAAATAAAAAATCAAGTGTTAAGTGAAGATATTAAAAATCTCAATTTTGAAAATGCATCTCTAAAGATAGAATTAGAAAAACAAAATGAAGATTCTACTTTAATAGATCAAATTAATATTTTAACTAAAGAACTTGATGATTTAAATTTTATAGTTCTTAAGTTCACAAAAGGGAAAGAAAACCTTGATGTCATGCTTAATCAACAAAGATGTGGATTTAACAAAGAAGGATTAAGATACATTGGAGAATTTAGTTTAAATAAAGGACTTTATCATGTTAAAAGTAAAGAAAAAGAAAATTATACATCTCCATTTACTAAATGTTCTTACTGTAACAGAAATGGTCATTCTTTTCACATGTGTAATGCTCGAAATGGAAATTATAAAGGAAAAATGATTTGGGTGCCTAAAGGAACGTATATTGCACTAATTATTAATACAAGGAAAGATTTTTATAATAAAAGTCAAAAATCTCATCAAAGTTTTTCAAGATATAATAATAAATAAAATAAATCATGCATCTTATAGACCTGCTACTCATAAAATGCTATTGTCTACTAAGATTGATTATCCTGTACCCATTTTTGTAAAGGAAAACACAAATTTTTCTTATAAAAAATGGACAACTCACCCAAAGGACCCTTCTTATTAAAGGGTACCAGTTCTTGAAATTGATAAATGTTGCAGGTATGTCTTAAAGCTGACTCTACTAAAAATAACTGACAATATAATTGTTGGGTCTATTAATATTACTTTGTGAAATGATTTTTCTGAAAGCATGAGTAAGGATTCTGAAATAAGCATGAAGGGAGAATTAAACATCTTCCTAGAAGTACAAATGAAATCAGGTGAAAAAGATTCTGACTATGCAGGTCATCATAATTGTTCAAAGTGGCACATGTTAGTTTTTCTCATAATTATATATGCATATATATATATATATATATATATATATATATATATATATGTCTATATAAATATTATATATATATATATATATATATATATATAATATTTAAATCTATTTTAAAAAATAATAATAATACATATATATAATAGATTTAATATGGAATATTCTTTTTCTATACATCTACCGGCAAATAATCTCCATTCATGTATAGTAATTTTGGTCAATCAAAGCCAACCACACAACTTCAAATCACGCAGGAGACAACTAAATTTTTTTTTAAAAAAAATTTCTAATCTCTTTTTCTGCAGGTTCTGAAAAGTTATTTATACTATTCTCCCCCCCCCCCCCCCATTTTTTTATGATGACAAAGGGGGAGAAGAAAAGTATTATTGGGAAGAAGAAAAATAACTGTTTTTGTGACGCCCCCAAAACAGGTATACATCACCTATTCTGAGTCGCCAAATACATGGTACATAATATAAATATAACTTAATTATACAACTGTCGTGCAAAGTACAAAAAAACATAAACTATGAGTTTTAATACAAATATTGTCGTCTAGACAATATACAAACTCAAATTCAATATTAGTACATTTATTTTCCCACTATTTCACAGAATAATGAGGACTACTAATGCAATCATTTGGTCTGTCATTCCGTTCCCCGGCTAGTCCCTGCTACGTTCTCATTTCCTGAAGAGAACAATAAAAGTAAAAGGGTGAGCTCAACTAGCCCAGTAGGAAATATTATGACAAAGATAATGCAGAATATATTATCGTTAGCCTTCAACAGTGTTACACTGATATAATATAACAACCATCAAGTTTAACTGCAGCGGAACAAGTAATCCATTAAAAGAGTCAAGTAGAGAATAAAATCTACTATCTTTTATGATTTAAAAGGTTTTTCAGCACTTTTATCGCTGGGACTCAGTTTAATAAATAATCCACATCACCGAATCACCCCTGCACTACGACCAAGGATATTCTTTAGTATCACGACTACAATTATCCATGCACTACGAGCCAAGAATATTTGTGTATTAATTAATGGCCATGATCATGCCAACAACTGTCCATCAATGCACTGCGGGCCAATGAGGACTTTTACCACATCATTTGTAACATTACGGTTATGATTACACCGAATAATCTCTGGTCATAATCATACTAAGTCCATCTATGCACTACAGGCCACATATGACTTTCAACAAAATATAAACATGAGGATGATGACAATGATATAAGAATTCAATAAAACAAGTTCAAGAATAATTTTATCCAGGAATCAATAACGTTCAAATTGTCAACATGATACTGCTTTGTGGAGTAAAATTCAAGAATGCTTAGAAGAATATTTCAATGAAATGATACTGGATGAAGCGCAAATATCAAGGATATTCCACTAATTTCATGGAGTATAGAAGTCAAAACTTTAACCAACTGAGTATAACAAGGAATGAAATAATCACCAGACATATGATAGACCGCACAGGTAGGTTATTCCAATAGAATAATAAATAACAGAATCAGGTCCGGCATAAAACGCACAGACAGGATATTCCAACAGAATAATAAAGACGGAATCAGGTCCGGCGTAAAATGCACAGATAGGATATTTTAACAAAATAATAAAGACGGAATCAGGTCCGGCGTAGAACGCACAGACAGGATGTTCCAACAGAATGATAAATAATGGAATCAGTTCTGGCGTAAACGCACAGACAGGATATTCCAACAGAATGATAAAGAATGGAATAATAGAAGAATTTCACCAAGTATAGGGTAGCCCGCGTATACAGGTTATTCCAATAGAATAATAAAGAATGGAATAACAGAAGTTCTCTACATGGATAAGAAAGAAATAATACTCCCTACCTTGGAAAAATTGGATACTGGAATAGTGAGATAGCAAACTTCTCTTTTTCTTTCTCTCTATAATAATCGCTCTAAAGCTTTTGTGAATTGGTGAGAAATGAAGGAAGAATGAGCTTCTTTTATAGGAAAATATAGTTTCGATAATTGCACGTTTTGGGGCTCAAAAAATTACAGTACATTACCTCTAACTTTTCTTTCATTTTTAATTTAGTCCTGCAAGTATTATCAAACTTGCACCACGTCCCCTAATAGTAAAAAATGTGAATCAATAGTATAATCATATGAAAAATACGAATTATAGTATAGTACCTCTATCTATATCTCCATTTTTAACTTAGTCATGCAAGTATTATCAATCTTGCACCAACTCCCCTAATAGTAATTAATGTAATTCAAAAGTACACATATGTGAACAAATAGTTATATAAGTATGTGAATTAGTAGCAATTAATTTCTTATTTATCCGATAAATTATCCGATTTATTAATATAACCCCTAGACATCAATTATCATCGGAATAGATAGCGATTTCCACTAACACTAACAATCCCAACACAATGGAACTATCAAAATTCATTTTTAATCAACACAACTTATTTATCATTAATATTATAACTCACAATATTTAACAACCAGGTCGTTCCTAGGAAAGAGGGAGATTTCCGATAAGGATTTCTCCTTATTGGCACGCAATTAGGTGACCAAACCTCTCCTTGACAGAACTTCTAGACATTTTCAATATTGCAAATAATAATATGAATAACTTTGTCGTCTCAATTATTGATTTAATAATATAAAATATTATGCAAATGATACTGTGATAATAATTGAATCAATAATATGAGAGATATGATGCAACAATTACTGTAGCGATAATTGAGTATAACTGAGTGACTTCTCACATAAGCATCAATTATAAATACCGTGTGCTACTATGTAACCACGCGTATTACTGTACTTTTAACACTGGGTGTTTCATCAGTTAATGGTAAAACTTCCGCCGTTATTTTCATAAAGTATTTTTGTCGTTTTCTCAATCCGACAATAATTCCGTTGTGGGGGTTCCACCAATGATTGTGCCGTTGTACGAATATTCCCTATTAAAACGAATATTCACCGACCAATCGAATATTATATAACAACTTGCGTACTTTGCAAAATTTGTAAATATTACCCACAACTATAATATTATATCAAATCCACACCATAATATTCAAAAATATATTTTGAAAAAATTTAATCTTTATTCAAAAAGTTGGGGTCTTACAACCTCCCCTTCTTATGAAATTTTATCCTCGAAATTAGGGTGCGTACCTGGTATGTCGAAGAGGTAAGGATATCTTGATTTCATCTCAGATTCTAACTCCCAGGTCATTTCTTCCACATTGTGGTTTCTCCACAAAACTTTGACTTGAGGTATAACCATGGAGCATAGAATATGATCCTTTTTATCCAAGATTTTAGCAGGTAACTCTTCATACGTTAAATTTTCCTCTATCTCGTCTGGTTCTAATTCAATAATGTGGTTCGAGTCTTTCACATATTTACGTAACATAGATATGTGAAAAATGTTATGAACACAAGACATACATAGCGGTAAAACGAGTCTATACGCCAAAGTTCCTACTCGATCGAGGATTAAAAATGGGCCAATGAATCGAGGGTTGAGCTTTCCTCTCTTTCCAAATCTCGTAACTCCCTTCCATGGAGCAACACGTAATAACACATGATCTCCAATATCGAATTCTACGTCCTTTCGATAAAGATCAGCATAACTCTTTTTTTGATCTTGTGAGGTTTTTATACGTTGTCAGATCGTTTGAATCTTTTTCGTAGTCATACGTACCAACTCCAGTCCCAACAACGTTGCTTCATTCACCTCATCCCAGCATACTGGAGAAAGACACTTTCTTCCATACAACGCCTCAAATGGAGCCATGCCAATACTTGCTTGATAACTATTGTTGTAGAAAAACTCCACCAATGGTAGGAACTTATCCCAACTTCCCTTGAAGTCAAGGACACAGAGTCTTAATAGATCTTCAAGAGTTTGAATGGTCCTCTCCGACTGTCCGTCCGTCTGAGGATGATATGCCGAGCTAAATCATAAATCCGTGCCCATAGCTTTTTTCAAACTAACCCAAAATCTTGAAGTGAATCTTGGGTCTCAATCAGAAACTATGGATACTGGCATACTATGCAGTCTTACAATCTCGTTTATGTATATACGAGCAAGACGTTCAAGTGTATAAGTTTCTCGTATAGGTAGGAAATGAGCAGACTTGGTCAATCTATCAACAATGACCCAAATTGCATCTATGCCTTGAGAAACCTTGGGAAGACCAGTAACGAAATCCATGATAATGTGTTCCCACTTCCATTCTAGAATTTCAAGTGGTTGCAATGGACCTTTTGGTACTTGATGCTCTTCCTTGACTTGTTGAAAAGTTAAACACCTTGAGATAAATTCTGCTATCTCTCTATTCATATTTCTCCACCAAAATATATGTCGAAGATCACAATACATTTTGATACTCCCAGGATGGATTGCAAATGGTGTGTTGTGCGCCTCCATCATGATTTTATACTTTCAATCAGGGTTGTTAGGAACACAAAGTCTGGAGTTGACTCGAAGTATTCCTTCTTCATCAATTCTTATTTTCGGCATAGCACCTTTTTGTACTTTCTTCCTCATACGCATCAGCTCCAGGTCTGTAGCTTGAGCAGCTTTAACTTTATCGATTAAAGTTGGTTCTACTCGTATATTCGCCATCATCACATGGGTCCCTGGAGTCTTTATCTCTAACTCCATCATTTGCAAGTCATACAAAATGGGCCTTTGCGTTGACAATATTTTTAAGACCCCAACTTTTTGAATAAAGATTAAATTTTCTCGAAATATATTTTTGAATATTATGGCGTGGATTTGATATAATGTTATAGTTGTGGGTAATATTTACAAATTTTGTAAAGTACGCAAGTTGTTATATAATATTCTATTGGTCGGGGAATATTCGTTTTAACAGGGAATATTCGTACAATGGAACAATCATTGGTGGACCCCCCCACAACGAAATTATTGTCGAATTGAGAAAACGACAAAAATACTTTATGAAAATAACGGCGGAAGTTTTACCGTTAACTGTTGAACTACCCGGTAGTAAAAGTACATTAATACGCGTGGTTGCATAGTAGCACAAGGTATTGATTATTGATGCTTACGTGAGAAGTCACTCTGTTATACTCAATTATTGCTACAGTAATTGCTGCATCATATCTCTCATATTATTGATTCGATTATGGTCATAGTATCATCTGCATAATATGTTATTTTATTAAATCAATAATTGAGACGACAAAGTTATTCATATTATTAAATTACAATATTTACAATGTCTAGAAGTTCTGTCAAGGAGGGTTTTGGTCACCTAATTGCGCGCCAATAGGGAGAAATCCTTATTGGAAAGCCCCCTCTTTCCTGGGAACGACCTGGTTGATAAATATTGTGAGTTATAATATTTATGATGAATGTTATTAAAATTAAAGTTGTGTTCAGAGTTAAATTTGGAGACGCGGACGTGATATTTGAGTCCGGAACGATGAAATTAGTAAAAATAGTCTATAAACACAAAATATTTCAAAATTCACTATTTGGTCAAAAAGTTAACAGTTGACTTTTTCAGGAAAAGTTAAACTTCGAAATTTCAGAATTTATATATTTGATAAAAATGGTTTCATTGTGTTGGAATTATTTATGTTAGTGAAAATCGACAATTATTTCGATAATAATTGATGTCTTGAGGTTATAATGACCAATCGGGGATTTAACCGGATAAATGAGCAATTGATTGCTATTATTTCACATGATTATAATTATTTGTTCACATGTGTATACTATTGTTTCACATTCTTGTTACTATTAGGGGAGTTGGTGTAAGATTGATAATACTTGCATGACTAAGTTAAAAATGGAGGTATAGATGGATGTACTATACTGTAATTCGTATTTTTACAAGTCTAGAACTATTGATTCACATAATTTACTATTGAATCACATTATTTACTATTAGGGGAGGTGGTACAAGTTTGATAATACTTCCATGACTAAATTAAAAATAAAGGAAAAGTTGGAGGTATTGTACTGAAATTTTTCGAGCCCCAAAACGTGCAATTATCGAAACTATATTTTTCTATAAATAGAAGCTCATTCTTCCTTCATTCCTCACCAATTCACAAAAGCTTTAGAGCGATTATTATAGAAAAAAATTATAGAGATAAAGAAGAAGAGAAGTCTGCTACCTCACTATTCCAGTATCCAGTTTTTCCAAGGTAGGGAGTATTATTTCTTTCTTATCTATGAAGAGAACTTATGTTATTCCATTCTTTATTATTCTGTTGGAATAACCTGTATACGCGGGCTACCCTATACTTGGTGAAATTCTTCTGTGGTTCCGTCTTTATTATTCTGTTGGAATATACTGTCTGTGCGTTTTACGTCGGACCTGATTTCTTCTTTATTATTCTGTTGGAATATCCTGTCTGTGCAATCTACGTCGGACATGATTTCGTCTTTATTATTCGGTTGGAATATCCTGTCTGTGCGTTTTACGCCGGACCTGATTCCATCTTTATTATTCTGTTGGAATATCCTGTCTGTGCGTTTTACGTCAGACATGATTGATATGATTATGACCAGGGATTATTCAGTATAATCATAACTGTAATGTTACAAATGATGTGGTAAGAGTCCTCATTGGCCCGTAGTGCATTGATGGACAGTTGTTGGCATGATCATGACCATTATTGAATACACAAATATTCTTGGCCCGTAGTGCATGGATACTTGTGGTCGTGATACTAAAGAATATCCTTGGCCGTAGTGCAGGGGTGATTCGATGATGTGGATTATTTATTAAGCTTAGTCCCAGCGATAAAAGTGATGAAAAACCTTTTAAATCATAAAAGATAGTAGATTTTATTCTCTACTTGACTCTTTTAATGGATTGCTTGTTTCATTGCAGTTAAACTTGATGGTTGTTATATTGTATCAGTTTAACACTGTTGAAGGCTAACGATAAAATATTTTACATTATCTTAGTCATAATATTTCCTACTGGGCTAGTTAAGCTCACCCTATTACTTTTATTGTTCTCTTCAGGAAATGAGAACGTAGCAGGGACTAGTCAGGGAACGGAGTGACGGACCAGATGATAGCATTAGTAGTCCTCACTATTCAGTGAAATAGTGGAAAATAATTGTAATAATATTGAATTTGAGTTTGTATATTGTCTAGACGACAATATTTGTATTAAAACTCATAACTTATGTTTTGTCGTACTTTACACGACAGTTGTATAATTAAGTTGTATTAGTATTCTGTACCATGTATTTGGAGACTCAGAATAAGTGATGTATACCTATTTTGGGGGCGTCACAATATTACACTCGTACCCGCATATGATCTTCTACTCAACGCATCAGCTACTACGTTCGCTTTTCCAGGATGGTATTGAATAGTATGATCATAATCTTTAAACAGTTCGAGCCAACGTCGTTGCCGCATGTTGAGTTCCTTTTGAGTGAAGAAATATTTGAGGCTTTTATGATCCGTATAGATCTCCACTTTCTCCCTATACAGGTAATGCCTCCAAATTTTAAGCGCAAAAACGATAGCTGCCAACTCTAGATCATGAGTAGGATAATTCCTCTCATATTCTTTGAGTTGTCGTGAGACATAGGCTATGACTTTCCCATGTTGCATGAGAACACATCCTAACCCTTTGCCCGAAGCATCACTGTAGATGACAAATCCCTCCGAGCCAGATGGTATTGTCAGAACATGTGCTGAAATGAGTCTCCTCTTGAGTTCTTGAAAAATCTTCTCACATTCCACGCTACAACCGAATTTTGTATCTTTTCGAGTTAGATGAGTTAATGGAGTAGCGATTCGAGAAAACCCTTCTACGAATCTCCTATAATAACCAGCTAAGCAGAGAAAACTACGTACTTCGGTCACTGATTTAGGTTGCTCCTAACTTTGAATTGCTTCAATCTTTGTCGGGTCAACAGATATACCATGATTTGATATCACTTGCCCAAGGAATGCAACTTCCTCAAGCCAGAACTCGCATTTCTTCAACTTGGCGTATAGCTTGTTTTCACGAAGCTTTTGGACTATCAGCCTCAAGTGTTGCTCATGATCTTCACGGCTTTTGGAATATATAAGGATGTCATCAATAAAGACGACCACAAAATGATCCAAATATTCCTTGAATACTCGGCTCATCATATTCATGAAGGCAGCAGGAGCATTAGTCAATCCAAAGGACATGACTAGGAATTCATAATGCCTGTACCGAGTTTTGAAAGCCGTCTTTAGAATGTCATCGATTCTAATCTTCAATTGATGATATCCTGAACGTAGAT
Organism: Panax japonicus; assembly: GCA_020205505.1. Taxonomy (NCBI): domain Eukaryota; kingdom Viridiplantae; phylum Streptophyta; class Magnoliopsida; order Apiales; family Araliaceae; genus Panax; species Panax japonicus. Next base: position 111,520 of record JAINUV010001405.1, read on the forward strand.
CAATCTTTGAAAAGAATTTGGCACCTTGCAACTGGTCAAACAGGTCATCAATACGTGGTAATGGGTACCTATTTTTGATGGTGACATGATTCAACTCCCGATAATCAATATCACGAATAGAACAGAAGCACCCCCAATGAGACGTACTAGGACGAATGAAACCAATGTCTAACAATTCCTGCAACTGGGTCTTTAACTCCTAAAGTTCAATATGAGCCATTCGATATGGGGCTTTAGAAATGGGTTTTGTACCGGGTTCAAGGTTGATACAAAATTCAATTTCACACTCTGGGGGTAGGCCAGGAAGTTCTTCGGGGAATACGTCAGGAAATTTATTAACAACAGAAATTTCATTCAAAACTGACGTATTTTTGTTTAGATCCGTGACATGAGCTAAGAAAGCTTGACATCCGTTTTTCAATAAACGAATAGCTTTATGGCTTGAAATGACATTGATTGATTTTAATGGTTTAGTTGTTTGAATTCGCATAATAGGTTGGTTAGGAATATGAAAACTAACAACCTTACAAAAATAATCAATTTTTGCATAATGAATAGTTAACCAATCAATCCATAGAATCACGTCAAATGCAAGTATTTTCGATGAAATAAGATCGACAGGTAATGTGAGGGTACCAATTTAAACCAAACAAGACTTATAAACACTGGATGTAATGAAGGTTTCTCCCAACGGAGTTTCAATAGATAAGTCAAAGTCTAATTTCTCCAGAGTCAAATTTAATCATTGAGCGCAAGTAGGAAAAATAAGAGAATGGGTAGAACTGGTATCAAATAAGGTATAGAGTTCACTAGAGTTTATGATAAGCTTCCCCGTGATGACCTCGTTCGGGTTCCTTGCTTTCTGGGAGGTCACAACAAATGATGTCCCATGCACCACCGGCTTTAACTTTTCTAAAAAGGCCTTTGGTACCTCCATCCTAGCTGAACTTGTCATCGGTGAACGATAAAATCGGGCTAGGTGACCTTCTCTTCCACAATTATAACATGTTTTAGATGGCATCGCGCAGTTTGGACTGATATGTCTCTCTCCTCCGTATTTGAAGCATATGATAGGTGGTCGTTCTCCTTCCTTAACCATGGTTGCTGGTGTTGACGTCTTTCCATCATTGTTGAATTTCCTTTTCTTGAAATATCTATTTTTACTGTATTGGCCATGATTACCACTAAAGTGGTTTCCATTTCTGGCATGTTGATTCCCTCCACTTTTGTTGTCACCGCTTCGATAACTGATACCAGGATAACTCCACAAATTTAGCCTCGTATTGCGACACGGTCATATTGTTTTGCTCCAACTTGATAAACTCCACCACTTTCATGTGACGAATACTTTCAGGAAAGTACTTGTCGTTGAATAGCTCTTGAAACTTCTCCCAAGACATCTTGAGTGCGTCAGACTGGGTACGTTTTACAGATTTCCACCAGTAATCTGCCTCTTCATGCAACATGAAGGTGGCGAAGGGAACCTTTTGCTCCTCAGAGTATCTCAAGACATCAAATATCTTGGTGATCTGCTTTATCCTCGCTTCCGCCTTAAGTGGTTTTGGCTCTCCAATAAACTCGGGTTGTCCCAGCTCCTTGAACTGTTTAGCGATGACCGTTCGAGAGTTTCCAGTGTTTTCACCTGCATTTTGAATAGGATCCGCTCTTGCTTGATGTTGCATAAATTGCATAAAGCCTCTGAATATTTCATCGTTCATCATTTGGTCAGTGTTGTTGTTTGCATGAGGATTGTCGCCTTCCTGATGCACATTATTCTGATCTTTGATTTGTAGAGACTTAACGGTCTCTTGTGCCCCATTGCTATTCTCAATATTCTTGGATGCCATTTTTAAATACTGCCACAAAACAAGGAATAATTTACATGCAACATATTATCTCTATACTCTGACCAACCAATCAAATATAAAAAAATTTAGGTAGGTCATACTAGCGAAGGAATTCCCCGTCTCTCCCCTCCTAGTTCTAGTCTCACATATTAGCCAGTGATCATATCCCTAAGCTTTGATACCAACTATGACGCCCCTAAAACAGGTATACATCACCTATTCTGAGTCGCCAAATACATGGTACAGAATACAAATACAACTTAATTATACAACTATCGTGCAAATTACGACAAAACATAAGCTGTGAGTTTTAATACAAATATTGTCATCTAGACAATATACAAACTAAATTCAATATTATTACATTTATTTTCTCACTATTTTACGAAATAATGAGGACTACTAATGCTATCATCTGGTCCGTCACTCTGTTCCCTGACTAGTCCCTGCTACGTTCTCATTTCTTGAAGAGAACAACGAAAGTAAAAGGGTGAGCTAAACTAGCCCAGTAGGAAATATTATGACTAAGATAATGCAGAATATATTATCGTTAGCCTTCAATAGTGTTAAACTGATATAATATAACAACCATCAAGTTTAACTGCAGCGGAACAAGTAATCCATTAAAAGAGTAAAGTAGAGAATAAAATCTACTATCTTTTATGATTTAAAAGGTTTTTCAACACTTTTATCGCTGGGACTCAGTTTAATAAATAATCCACATCACTGAATCACCCTTGTAATACGGCCAAGGATATTCTTTAGTATCACGACAACAATTATCCATGCACTACGGGTCAAGAAAATTTGTGTATTCATTAATGGTCATGATCATGTCAAAAACTATCCATCAATACAATACGGGCCAATGAGGACTTTTACCACATCATTTGTAACATTACGGTTATGATTACACCGAATAATCTCTGGTCATAATCATACCAAGTCCATCTATGCACTACAGGCCACAGATGACTTTCAACAAAATATAAACATGAGGATGATGACAATGATATAAGAATTCAATAAAACATGTTCAAGAATTATTTTGTCCATGAATCAATAACGTCCAAATTGTCAACATGATACTGCTTTGTGGAGTAAAATTCAAGAATGCTCACAAGAATATTTTAATGAAAAGATACTGGATGAAGCGCAAATATCAAGGATATTCCACTAATTTCATTGAGTATAGAAGTCAAAACTTTAACCAATTGAATATAACAAGAAATAGAATAACAAAAGAAATCACCAAGCATGCGATAGACCGCACAGGCAGGTTATTCCAACAGAATAATAAATAACGGAATCAAGTCCGAGGTAAAACGCACAGACAGGATATTCTAACAGAATAATAAAGATGGAATCAGGTCCGGCGAAAAACGCACAGACTGGATATTCTAACAAAATAATAAAGATGGAACCAGGTCCGGCGTAGAACGCACAGACAGGATATTCCAACAGAATGATAAATAATGGAACCAGGTCCGGTGTAAATGCACAGACATGATATTCCAACAGAATGATAAAGAATGGAATAACAGAAGAATTTCACCAAGTATAGGGTAGCCCGCATAAACAGGTTATTCCAATAGAATAATAAAGAATAGAATAACAGAAGTTCTCTTCATGGATAAGAAAGAAATAATACTCCATACCTTGGAAAAACTGGATACTAGAATAGTGAGGTAGCAGACTTCTCTTCTTCTTTCTATCTATAATTTTTTTCTATAATAATCGCTCTAAAGCCTTTGTGAACTGGTAAGAAATGAAGGAAGAATGAGCTTCTATTTATAGAAAAATATAGTTTCGATAATTGCACGTTTTGGGGATCAAAAAATTACAGTATAATACCTTTAATTTTTCTTTTATTTTTAATTTAGTCCTGCAAGTATTATCAAACTTGCACCACCTCCCCTAATAGTAAATAATTTGAATCAATAGTATAATCATGTGAAAAATATGAATTACAGTATAGTACCTCCATCTATACCTCTATTTTTAACTTAGTCATGCAAGTATTATCAATCTTGCACCAATTCCCCTAATAGTAAATAATGTGATTCAATAGTACACACATGTAAACAAATAGTTATATAAGTATGTGAATTAGTAGCAATTAATTGCTCATTTATCCGATAAATTACCTGATTTATCAATATAACCCCTAGACATCAATTATCATCAGAATAGATGTCGATTTCCATTAGCACTAATAATCCCAACACAATGGAACTATCAAAATTCATTTTTAATCAACACAACTTATTCATCATTAATATTATAACTCACAATATTTAACAACCAGGTCGTTCCTAGGAAAGAGGGGGATTTTCGATAAGGATTTCTCCTTATTAGCGCGTAATTAGGTGACCAAACCTCTCCTTGACAGAACTTCTAGACATTGTCAATATTGTAAATAATAATATGAATAACTTTGTTGTCTCAATTATTGATTTAATAATATAAAATATTATGCAAATGATACTGTGACAATAATTAAATCAATAATATGAGAGATATGATACAGCAATTACTGTAGCAATAATTGAGTATAACTGAGTGACTTCTCACATAAGCATCAATAATCAATACCGTGTGTTACTATGTAACCACGCGTATTACTGTACTTTTAACACCGGGTGTTTCAACAGTTAACGGTAAAACTTCCGCCATCATTTTTATAAAGTATTTTTGTCGTTTTCTCAATTCGACAATAATTCTGTTGTGGGGTCCACTAATGATTGTGTCGTTCTACGAATATTCTCTGTTAAAACGAATATTTCCTGTTGTTGGGAGCAACCCCTTTTTGACCAGCCGGTACAGCTTGTACCGGCCTTAGAAATTTTTTTTATAAGCCGTAACAAGCTGTACCGGCTGGCCAAAAAGGGGTTGCTCCCCAACAACCGGTTGGTGTGGATGGAACCCCATTAAAGTATATGTATTATATATATAAATCTTACATGCATGTGCCTAATATAATACTCCCTCCGTCCCATGATAAAAATCCTTATTACTATTTTGGGTAGTCCCACGTTAAATGTTAATTTCCTTTAATAACCAAACTTTTACACATATTTTTCTATTATATCCGTAGCATTAAATATCTCATACTTTTCTTATTCTAATTCTCTCTCTATATTTAATGACATTATTATGGGTAATTTTACTCCCTCCGTCCCAAATTATCTGCTGTTTTAGCAAAAAAAAATTGTCCCACAATATCTGCTTTTTTAAGATTTCAATGCATTTTTTTCATTTGTTTTCCAAATTTTCCCCTTTATCTTAATTGTTGATAATCATTACTCTCATTAATGTCTCTCCTCTTTTTTAAACATCCACATTCATGCCTCTCTCTCTCTTTAATTAATAATTGTTTCTCTCTATCTCTCTCTTCAATTAATGTGCTGCTTTCTCTCTCTTCAATTAATAAAAAAGTCAGCACAAAGGGTATTTTAGTATTTTTATCATACATATTGGTATCTGTGTGAAACTCTAGAACAGCAGATAATTTAGAACGGAGGGAGTATTATTTTATTCATCTTCTTAACATACGTGAAAAGTCCATCAAGAATATATAATAATTGAATTCATGTGTTGTCAAAGCATTGCTGGCAAGTTTGTTTTTAAAAAACCGTGTGCATTAAATTGCACGCCTCATATGTGTATGATTTAAGTATAATGTCATAAATGATTGAAGCCATGCATGCATAACATTTAGTATAAAGAAAAAGTGTGCTGACAATTTTTATTTCCTAAAAACGAGTGCTCCTTCATTCAACCTCCTTGACCGAATTTATTGTTAAGTTGATGATTTATTGCCTAGGTGGTTTTTGAGGAGAGCAGATCATCTGTACTCAAAATTTTTGTTTTTCATGTATTTCTCTATTTAAATTTTGACACATATATTTTTATTTAATTTTAGAATTAATTAGTGTTAAGTTAGAAACTTTATGTCAAAATTTAAGTGAAGAGACACAAAGGGACAGAATTTGGGAACAGAGGATCTGCTCTCGTTTTTGAGTTCTGCCCATTAAATGAACCACATAAAATCTGTTCCAATCTGGACCGTTCAATTCAAAAATTATTCATCCAAATCGTTCATTCAAAATTAGATTTTTAAATTACTTTTTTGCCCCTGACTTCAAAAATCTATAAATAGGATGCCTTTCTTTCATTTCTAATTTACCAATTCACTTTCAAGAAAAGATTTCTCTCCTACATACTCTCTCTCTAAGAAGCTTTCTCTCACTACTTATCAAAGTTCTAATCATTTGAGAAGAGAAAAATTGGTCTAAGCAAATTGAGATAAATGGTTTGATTTATTTTATTTGAATTATCTCTTGCTTATTTATATTTATAGATATACGAATATAAATTGTTATATACAATTCTATATATATATATATATATATATATATATATATATATATATATATATATATATATATATTTCATCTATTTATCAAATAAAAGGATACTTGGGCGCCGCAAGGCTACGGAGATACACCTCTACGGAGAGGAATTCGAACCGTACGATTCCTTATAGTCTTCAGTAACCTTTTATTGATATTATTTATATAAATATCGTAAAATAGATACGACACTTGATAGCTCAAAACAACACTGAGATACTGCTTCAAAAAGAGTAGTCATCCGAACAGGATTTGAGAATCGTAGTGATTTATTAAAAATATTTATATAAATATCAATTGTGAAAATTATATATTTTGTCATACTTAGACGCCGCAAGGCTACGGAGATACACCTCTATCAAGAGGAATTCGAACCGTACGATTCCTTATAGTACTAAGTGACATTATCTATAAAAGTTCACATAATAGATAAAATATTCTTATATATTATTTGAGTTAAACAAATAATATTTGTTATATCAAATATTGCTTAACTGATTTATTTATTATACTTGATATTTGTCGTCATCACAAGTATTTGTTCATAAATTTATTTATTCATAAAATACTTGTTGCATAATATACAAGTTATTTAAACTTTTATTTCACGATCTTAAGTGAATATATCTGCTTAAATAGAAGCATATTTGATTCAAAGCTAAGAAGAACTTATTTGCTTACGCATAAGCATTTTCATTCTAAAAGTTATTTAAACTTAAAGTAACTTTTTCTTTACTCCATAAATAATAAATATTTCTTTATAAATTTACATTAAATTATATATCTGCCTAAACAAAAGTATTTTTGAGTAAAAGCTAAATTTGACTTATTTGCTTATTCAAGAAGCATTTTTTCACACAAAATATAAAACTGATTTAAACTTTTATTACAGTGGATAATTTACATATTTGCTTACACAGAAGCACTATTGATCAAAGCACAAATTACTATCTGCTTACTAAGAAGCATATTTTCTCAAATATAAAAGTCTTTGAACTTTTATATATATTTGTTCTTTAATTGATATCTGCTTATTTGAGAAGTATCAATATGTACTAAATTATATATGCTTATTTAAGAAGCATCCAATTGTACTAAATTCCTATCTGCTTATTTGAGAAGCATATTGTTGTAAAATTATTTATAAAAAAGAGAAAGGATTAGAGTTAGTGATGCCCCCAAAATAGGTATACATCACCTATTTTGAGTCTCCAAATACATGGTACAGAATACAAATATAATCTTAAATATACAACATGAGTTATGAGTTTTAATACAAATATTATCTTCTAGACAGTATTCAAACTCAAAATAAGTCATCAATACATTTATTAATACACTATTTCATAGAATAGTGAGGACTACTAATGCTATCCTCTGGACCATCACTCCGTTCCTCGACTAGTCCCTGCAATGTTCTCATTTCCTGAAGAGAACAATGAAAGCAAAAGGGTGAGCTAAACTAGCCCAGTAAGAAATATTATGACTAAGATAATGCAAAATAAATTATTCTTAGCATTCAATAGTGTTAAACTGATACAATATAACAAACATCAAGTTTAACTGCAGTGGAACAAGCAATCCATTAAAAGAGTCAAGTAGAGAATAAAATCTACTATCTTTTATGATTTAAAAGGTTTTTTTATCACTTTTATCGCTGATACTCAGCTTAATAAATAATCCACATCATCTCTGCACTACGGCCAATGATATTCATTAGTATCACAACCACAAATTATTCATGCACTACGGGCCAAGGATGTTCATGTATTCATCAATGGTCATGATCATGCCAACATCTGTCCATTAATGTACTACGGGCCAATGAAGACTTTTACCACATCATTTATAACATTACGGTCATGATTATACCGAATAATTCCTGGTCATAATCATACCAAGTCCATCTATGCACTACAGGCCACAGATGACTTTCAACAAAATATAAACATGAGGATGATGACAATGACATAATAATTCAATAAAACAAGTTCAAGAATTAATTTATCCAGGAACCAATAACGTCCAAATTGTCAACATGATATTTCTTTGTAGAGTAAAATTCAAGAATGCTCAAAAGAATATTTCTATGAAAAGATACTGGATGAAGCGCAAATTTCATGGATATTCCACTAATTTCATGGAGTATAGAAGTCAAAACTTAAACCAACTGAGTATAAGAGAATATATGAAACTGCAAATGAATGTTTCGTCCACCATGCGGTAATCCACGTATACAGACCATTTTCATAATTTAATAAGGAATGAATACAAAGGATCATTCACCATGCATGTGGTAATCCACATAGACAGGTTATTCCAACAGAATAATAAATAATAGAACTAGGTCAGGCGTAATACGCACCGACAGGATATTCCAACAGAATAATAAAGAATGTAATAACAACAGAAATCACCATGTATGCGATAGACCGCACAGACATGTTATTCTAACAGAATAATAAATAATGGAACCAGGTCAGGCTTAATACGCACCGACAGGATATTCCAACAGAATAATAAAGAATGGAACCAGGTCTTGCGTAAACGCACAGATAGGATATTCTGACAGAATAATAAAGAACGGAATAATAGAAGAATTTCACCATGTATGCGGTACTTCACATAAACAGGTTATTCCAACATAATAATAAAGAATGGAATAATAGAAGAATTTCACCATGTATGCGGTACTTCGCATAAACAGGCTATTCCAACATTATAATGAAGAATGGAATAACAACTCTTACGAGTATTGAAAGAAAATAATTGTCTTCATGAATATGAAAGAATAATACCCCTTACAAGTACAACAAATAATATCCCTTACCTTAAAAAGAAGAGTATTCTGACGGGTAGGGCAGAAATATACTTGAAGAAAACTTGCACTATCTTCTAAGCTCAAAGCTTTCTTAAACTCTAAAGAAATACACTCGAGATTACAAAAGAAGAACTCTCTCTATAGTTTCTCTCTCTAGAGTTTCAGTGAATTCGTAATAAATAATGAAGGAATGAGCTTCTATTTATAGAAGAATGGACTGAATAGTAACTAATTCATGAACGGTCTAGATTGATTTACTTTTAATCGGACGGTCCATATTGATTTAATAAAATATACTAATAAAACAAAATCTTTTAAATAAAATATAATATATTCTATTTATAATCTAATAAAACGAATAACTTTATAAAAGTATTATGTTTTATATAAAAAGATTTTACTATGCAAAATACTATACAGACACTATGCATAATAAAATATAATATATTCTATTTATAATCTAATAAAACAAATAACTTTATAAAAGTATTCTGTTTTATATAAAAAGATTTTACTATGCAAAACACTATGCATAATAGAATATAATATATTCTATTTATAGTCTAATAAAACAAATACTTTTATAAAAGTATTCTGTTTTATATAAAAAGCTTTTCTGTTTTATTACATTAATAATACTAATAAAACAAAACTCATCATCATTATTATTATTCACACCATTAATCGACCAGGTCGTTCCCAGGAAAGAGGGGGCTTTCCAATAAGGATTTTTTCCTATTGGCGCGCAATTAGGCGACCAACCCTCTCCTTGGCAGAACTTCTAGACATCGTTAATATTGTAAATAATAATATTAATAACTTTGTTATCTCAATTATTGATTTAATAATATATAAAATATTGACAATAATTGAATCAAATAACGTGAGATGCTATTCAGCAATTACTGTAACAATAATTGAACAAAACTGAGTGACTTCTCACGTAAACATCATTAATCAATACCGTGTGCTACTATGCAACCACGCGTATTACTGTACTTTTAACAACGGGTGTTTCAACAGTTAACCGTAAAACTTTCGCCGTTATTTTCATAAAGTTTTTTTTTTGTTTTCTCAATCCGACAATAATTCCATTGTGGGGTCCACCAATGATTGTGCCATTGTAGGAATATTCCCTGTTAAAACGAATATTCCCCGACCAATCGAATATTATACAACAACTTGCATACTTTTTAAAATTTATAAGTATTACCCATAACTATAACATTATATCAAATTCATTCCATAATATTCAAAAATATTTCGATAAATTTAAATCTTTATTCATAAAATTTGGGGTCTCACAGAGTTAGTTTATTTTATGTATCTGTGAGAAAGATGAGTAATTCTTTGACCAAGACCAAAGTCTTTGAGAGGTCAGCGGGAAGTTGTGTCTCTAGTGTATTTGTGAGGTGAGGAAAAGGCTATTGTTTCAAGGCCAGATCATAGAACAGAACTGAACTCAAAAGAATTATAACTAAGCTTGAGGAGGGAGCTGGAAGCTTGTTGTCCAAGATATATTAATTGGGAACTGTGAGACCCCAAATTTTATGAATAAATATTTAATTTTCTCAAAATAAAATTTTTAAATATTATGATGTGGATTTGAGATTGTGTTATACTTGTGTTCGGAGTTGAATTTGGAGACGCGGGCGTGATATTTGAGTCCGAAATGATGAAATTAGTAAAAATAGTCTATTAACACAAAATTTTTCGAGATTCACTATTTGGTCAAAAAGTCAACAGTTGAATTTATCGGGAAAAGTCAAACTTGGAAATTACAAAATTATATTGTTGATAAAAATAGTTTCATTATGTTGGAATTGTTTTCGTTAATGAAAATCGACATCTATTCCGATGATAATTGATGTCTGGGGGTTATATTGATAAATCGGGTAATTTATCAGATAAATGAGAAATTAATTGCTACTAATTCACATGCTTATATAACTATTTGTTCACATGTGTGTACTATTGAATCAAATTCTTGTACTATTAGGGGGTTGGTGCAAAATTGATAATATTTGCATGACTAAGTTAAAAATAGAGGTATAGATGGGGTACTATACTATAATTATTTTTATCACATGATTAGAACTATTGAGTCACATGATATACTGTTGATTCACATTATTTACTATTAGGGGAGTTGGTACAAGTATACTTGCAGGACTAAATTAAAAATGAAAAAAGAGAGGAAGGTATTATACTGTAATATTTCGAGCTCCAAAACGTGCAATTATCGAAACTATATTTTCCTATAAATAGAAGCTCATTCTTCCTTTATTTTTCACCAATTCACAAAAGCTTTAGAGCAATTATTATAGAGAGAAATTATAGAGAAAAATAAGAAGAGACGTCTGCTACCTTACTATTCCAGTATCCAGTTTTTTTAAAGGTAGAGAATATTATTTGTTGTACTCGTAAGGGGTACTCTTTCTTTCTTATTTATGAAGAAAACTTTTGTTATTCCATTCTATAATATTCTGTTGGAATAACCTGTATACGCGGGCTACCCTATACTTGGTGAAATTTTTCTGTTATTCCATTATTTATTATTATGTTGGAATAACCTGTCTATGCAAAGTACTGCATACATGGTGAAATTCTTCTAATATTCCATTCTTTATTATTCTGTTGGAATATCCTGTCTGTACGTTTTACGCCGGACCTGGTTCCGTTATTTATTATTATGTTGGAATATCATGTCTATGCGTTTTACGACGGACCTGGTTCCGTTATTTATTATTCTGTTGGAATATCCTGTCGGTGCATTTTACGCCGGACCTGGTTCCATTCTTTATTATTCTGTTGGAATATCCTGTTTGTGCGTTTTGCGCCAGACCTAGTTTCGTTATTTATTATTCTATTGGAATAACCTGCCTGTGCAGTCTATCGCATTCATGGTGATTTCTTTTGTTATTCCATTCTTTATTATACTCAGTTGGTTAAAAATTTGACTTCTATACTTAATAAAATTAGTGGAATATCCTTGATATTTGCGCTTCATCCAATATCTTTTCATAGAAATATTCTTCTAAGCATTCTTGAATTTTACTATACAAAGCAGTATCATGTTGACAATTTAGACGTTATGAGTTCCTAGATAAATTAATTCTTAAACTTGTTTTATTGAATTCTTATATTATTTTCATCATCCTCATGTTTATATTTTGTTGAAAGTCATCTGTATGATTATGACCAGGGATTATTCGGTATAATCATAACCGTAATGTTACAAATGATGTGGAAAAAGTCCTCATTGGCCCGTAGTGCATTGATGGAAAGTTTTTGGTATGATTATGACTATGGATTCTTTTTGGCCGTAGTGCAAAGATGAATTGTTTTATGGCATGATCAGAACCATTAATAAAAACATGATTATCATTAGCCGTATTGCATGGATAATTCGTGGTCATGATACTAAAGAATATGCTGAGCCGTAGTGCAGGGGTGATTCGATGATGTGGATTATTTATTAAGCTGAGTCCCAGCGATAAAAGTGATGAAAAACCTTTTAAATCATAGAAGATAGTATATTTTATTCCCAACTTGACTCTTTTAATGGATTGCTTGTTCCGCTGCAGTTAAACTTGATAGTTATTATATTTTATCAGTTTAACACTGTTGAAGGCTAACGAAAAATTATTCTGCATTTTCTTAGTCATAATATTTCTTACTAGGCTAGTTGAGCTCACCCTTTCTTTCATTGTTCTCTTCAGGAAATGAGAACGTAGCTGGGACTAGTCGGGGAACAGAGTGATGGTCCTAGATGGTGCATTAGTAGTCCTCACTATTTTGTGAAATAGTGTGATAATAATTATAATGAGGACTCCTTTTGAGTTTTTATACTCTCTAGTAGACAATATTTGTATTCAAACTCACAGTTTATGTTTTTTCGTATTGTACACAACAGTTGTATTATTAAGTTGTATTTGAATTTTCAACCATGTATCTGGCGACTCAGAATAGGTGATGTATACCTGTTTTGGGGGTGTCATAGTTGGTATCAAAGCTTAGGGATATGATCCCTGGCTGAGATGTGAGACAAGAACTAGGAGGGGAGAGACGAGGAATTTCTTCGCTAGTTTGACCTACCTAAGTTTACTTGTTATTTAATTGGTCGGTCAGGGTATATGGATAATATGTGACATGTCAATTAACCCTTGTTTTGTGATATATGATATTTGTGTATAATCAAGTCCAGCTGGGACGGTGGCACCAAAGATGGATACGGACAAAACTAAGTCGGTGGTTTCAAGAAGAGCGTTTTCGTGACTTCTCAAAAAGCGAGTAACCCGAACAAAGTTAGCACGGGTTAGTTAATTATAAATTCTTGCGAAGTCTATACCTTATTCGATACCGGTTCTACCTTTTCTTTTATCTCTCTTGCTTGTGCTCAACGTTTAAATTTAACTCCGGAGAAGTTAGACTTTGACTTATTGGTTAAAACTTCGTTATTAGAAACCTTCGTTACCTCCACTGTTTATAAATCTTGTTGATTCAAATCAAAACTTTCACGTTACCTGTCGATCTTGTCTCTTTGAAAATACTTGCCTTTGATGTTATTTTAGGAATCGATTGGTTAACTACTCATCATGATTTTTGTAAGGTTGTTAGCTTTCATACTCCTAACCAACCTGTTATGCGAATTCAAAGCAACCAAACCACTAAAGTTAATCATTGTCATATCAAGCCATAAGTAAAGAGCCCCGGTCCTTTCGTTGTTGACTTTCTTGTATGGAATGCACCGAAGCCAGACTTTCTATAGGCAACGTCGTGAATGACGATGACAAGTTGATAGGTATCAATGTGACGTGTTATCCAAGTCTTGGATGAGATTCACAGTTTTGAATGATATTTCTATTGTTAATAAATTTCATGACGTATTCTTGAAGACTTCTTAGCCTACCCCTAGAGCGTGAAATCAAATTTTGTATTGACCCCAATACAAAACCCATTTCTAAAACCCTCAAATATTTATTTACTTAAAACGAGTGTATCATGCGCCAAAGACGTTGGCTCGAGCTATTGAAGATTACGATCGTACCATTCAATACCATCGTGGGAAAGCGAACGTGGTAACTGACGCGTTGAGTAGAAGATCGTATGCGTTTACAAGTGCGAAGTTGTTAATACAAAGACCCATTTCGTACGACTTACAAATGATGAAGATAAAGTTAAAGAATCTAGGAAACCACGTAAAGATAACGAATATACAATTAGAATTGACTTTAATCGATAAAGTTAAAGCCGCTCAAGCTACATACTCAGAGCTGATGAATGAAGAAGGTTCAAGATGGCGTTATTCTAGAAGCAAAAATCGATGAAGAGAAAAAATCTCAACCCTCGATTTAATTGACCCATTTGAAATCCTCGATCGAGCAGGAACTGTGGCTTATAGACTCGTTTTACAGCCAAGTATGTCGCGTGTTCATAAAAAAAAAATTTACGTATCGATGTTACGTAAATATGTGGACGACCGGAACCACATTATTAATTTAGAACCAGACGAGATAACGGCTGATTTAACGTTTGAGGAGATACGTGTTAAAATATTGGATCAGAAGAATCGTATTCAACACTCAAAGGTTATACCTCAAGAGTTAGAATTTGAAATAAAGTCGAGGTATCCTCACCTGTTCAGCATACCAAGTACGTACGTAAATTTTGATTGCGAAATTCCATAAGGAGTGGAGATTGTGAGACCCCGGATTTTATGAGAATAAATATTTGATTTTCTCAAAATAATTTTTTTAAATATTATGGTGTGGTTTTGAGATAGTGTTATAGTTGTGTTCGGAGTTGAATTTGGAGAGGCGGACGTGATATTTGAGTCCAGAACGATGAAATTAGTAAAAATAGTCTATAAACACAAAATTTTTCGAGATTCACTATTTGGTCAAAAAGTCAACAATTGACTTTTTCGAGAAAAGTCAAACTTCAAAAATTTCAAAATTTATATTGTTGATAAAAATAGTTTCATTATGTTGGAATTGTTTGTGTTAACGAAAATTGACATCTATTCCGATGATAATTGATGTCTGGGGGTTATATTGATAAATCGGGTAATTTATCAGATAAATGAGAAATTAATTGCTACTAATTCGCATGTTTATATAATTATTTGTTCACATATGTGTACTATTGAATCACATTCTTATACTATCAGGGGATTTGGTACAAAATTGATAATACTTGCATGACTAAGTTAAAAATAGAGGTATAAATAGAGGTACTATACTGTAATTATTTTTATCACATGATTAGAACTATTGAGTCACATGATTTACTTTTGATTCACATTATTTACTATTAGGGGAGTTGGTGCAAGTTTGATAATACTTGCAGGACTAAATTAAAAATAGAAGAAAAAGAGGAAGGTATTATATTGTAATAGTTCAAGCTCCAAAACGTGAAATTATCGAAACTATATTTTCCTATAAATAGAAGCTCATTCTTCCTTCATTTTTCACCAATTTACAAAAGCTTTGGAGCAATTATTATAGAGAGAAAGAAGAAGAGAAGTCTGCTACCTCACTATTGCAGTATCTAGTTTTTTTAAGGTAAGGAATATTATTTGTTGTACTCATAAGGGGTACTCTTTCTTTCTTATTTATGAGGAGAACTTCTGTTATTCCATTCTTTATTATTCTATTGGAATAACCTGTATACACGGGCTACCCTATACTTGGTAAAAATTTTCTGTTATTCCATTCTTTATTATTATGTTGGAATAACCTGTCTATACAAAGTACTGCATACATGATGAAATTCTTCTAATATTCCATTCTTTATTAATCTGTTGGAATATCCTGTCTGCGCATTTTACGCCAGACCTGGTTCCGTTATTTATTATTCTGTTGGAATATCTTGTCGGTGCGTTTTACGCCGGACCTGGTTACATTCTTTATTATTCTGTTAGAATAACCTGTCTGTGTGTTTTTACGCCGGACCTGGTTCTGTTATTTATTATTCTATTGGAATAACCTGCTTGTGCGGTCTATCGCATGCATGGTGATTTCTTTTGTTATTCCATTCTTTATTATACTCAGTTGGTTAAAACTTTGACTTCTATACTTCTTGAAATTAGTGGAATATCCTTGATATTTGCGCTTCATCCAATATCTTTTCATGGAAATATTCTTCTGAGCATTCTTGAATTTTTCTCTACAAAGTAGTATCATGTTGACAATTTAGATGTTATGAGTTCCTAGATAAATTAATTCTTGAACTTTTTATATTGAATTCTTATATCATTGTCATCATCCTCATGTTTATATTTTTTTGAAAGTCATATGTGGCCTGTAGTGCATAGATGGACTTGGTATGATTATGACCAAGGATTATTCGGTATAATCATAACCGTAATGTTACAAATGATGTGGAAAAAGTCCTCATTGGCCCGTAGTGCATTGATGGACAGTTTTTGGTATGATTATGGCTATGGATTCTCTTTGACCGTAGTGCAAAGATGAATTATTTTATGGCATGATCAGGAGCGTTAATAAAAATATGATTATCTTTAGCTGTAGTGCATGGATAATTCGTGGTCGTGATACTAAAGAATATCCTTGGCCGTAGTGCAGGGGTGATTCGATGATGTAGATTATTTATTAAGCTGAGTCCCAGTGATAAAAGTTATGAAAAACCTTTTAAACCATAGAAGATAGTAGATTTTATTCCCTACTTGACTCTTCTAATGGATTGCTTGTTTCGCTGCAGTTAAACTTGATAGTTATTATATTTTATCAGTTTAACACTGTTGAAGGCTAAAGATAAATTATTCTGCATTATCTTAGTCATAATATTTCTTACTGGGCTAGTTGAGCTCACCCTTTCTTTCACTATTCTCTTCAAGAAATGAGAACGTAGCTGGGACTACTCGGGGAACAGAGTGATGGTCCTAGATGGTGCATTAGTAGTCCCCACTATTCGATGAAATAGTGTGATAATAATTGTAATGAGGACTCCTTTTGAGTTTGTATACTCTCTAGTTGACAATATTTGTATTCAAACTCACAGTTTATGTTTTGTCGTATTGTACACGACAGTTGTATTATTAAGTTTTATTTGTTTTATGTACCATGTATGTGGCAACCCAGGATGGGTGATGTATACCTAATTTTGAGGGCGTCATAGGAACAATTGGAAGTTTGGCGACCCAAGGAGTATTTATTACTGATAGTAATAGGATCTCAAGTCCTGGAGGGGAGCTTGAGACTGGACGTAGCAGCATACCTGGATGTATGTTGTGAACCAGACAAATCTCTGTGTATTGTGTGATTGAATTTTTACTGTCTTGCATATTAATTTCTAACACTGATAATTAATTATTCAAAAATTCAAAAAGACCTTAGATGTGAGACCCCGAATTTTATGAAATAAAAGTATTCAATTTTTCTATTTTGGTAAATAGTTAAATTGATAGAAGTTTAAAGTTAAAGGTGATATGTGGAAAATTTTCAAAGTAGACAAGTTGTCATAAAATACCCGGTTACTATTTACTCTAGTATTGTTCACTCGAGTTTTTGGGGCACTTTTTGTGTCAGAGTACTATTCATGAGTTACTATTCACCTAAATTACTATTCACCCGAATATTATTCACTCGGGTATTTGGGGTATTTTTCGTGTTGGAGTACTATTTATGAGTTACTATTCACGGGTTACTATTCACTCAATTACTATTCACTCTAGTATTGTTCACTCGGGTATTTAGGACACTTGTTGTATTGGGGTACTATTCACAGGGTACTATTCCCGAAGTACTATTCACGGTGTACTATTCACCCGAAAAATATATTTTTTTTCGGTCTAAATCATTTTTGGTACAATATTATTCCATGAGGAAATGTGCTAATTTTTCAAACCGTTGGTTGAATTTATAATAGTAAATCAATATGGATCGTTGGTTTAAAGTTTTAATAGTAAAATCTTTTTATATAAAACAGAATACTTTTATAAAGTTATTCTATAAATAGAATATATTATATTTTATTATGCATAGTGTTGCATAGTGCCTGCATAGTGTTTTGTATAGTAAAATCTTTTTATATAAAACAGAATACTTTTATAAAATTATTCGTTTTATTAGATTATAAATAGAATATATTATATTTTATTTAAAAGATTTTGCTTTAAATATGGACCATCCAATTAAAAGTAAATCAATCTGGACCGTTCATGAATTAGTTACTATGCAGTCCATTCTCTTATAAATAGAAGCTCATTCATTCATTATTTCTTACGAATTCATTGAAACTCTAGAGAGAGAAACTATAGAGAGGAAGAAGAAAAGTATTGTGACGCCCCCAAAATAGGTATACAACACCCATTCTGAGTCGCCAAATACATGGTACAGAAAGCAAACTATAACTTTAATAATACAATTGTCGTGCAAAATACGACAACACATACTGTGAGTTTAAATACAAATATTGTCTTCTAGACAATATCCACACTCAAATAAGTCCTCGTTATAATTATTCAAACACTATTTTACAGAAATAGTGAGGACTGCTAAAACATCTTTCCAGAACCATCACTCCGTACCCCGACTAGTTCCTGCTATGTTCTCACCTCCTGAGAAAAATGGAACAAAAAGGAAAAGGGTGAGCTCAACTAGCCCAGTAAAGAATATTATGACTAAGATAATATACAACAAATTATCGTTAGTCTTCAACAGGGAAAAATCTGATAAAATAATATAGCCAACAAGTTTTAGATCAACAACTGCAGCGAACACAGCAATCCATTAGAAGAGTCAAGTAGAGAATGAGTTCTACTACCTTCTAAGATATAAAAGTCCATCATCAATATTTTGTCCCTATAACAACAATCAATATACATCTTTAATCAAATATTCATCTTTGCACTACAGGCCAAAGATATTCAATTGTATCACCAGTTGGTCATGTTCATCTCAATACCTGTTCATCTTTGCACTATAGGCCAAAGATATTCATCAGTTAATCATTTATCTTTGCACTACAGGCCGAAGATATTTAGTAATATCATCATTTAGGACTGAGGACGATGAAAAATATTTTAAAAAAACGAATCCAGTGAAACGGAAGGACAAATAGTAGGGATTCGTATAACAGTTTATCCAAGATCAATAATGCTTCATAAATACCAATTTTGAAGCAGAATTCAAAAATAAAGATCAAAACATAGATACAATCAAAAATAGTAACCATAATAGACATCTTGGACAAAATGAAGAAAATTTTATTTTTTGGTGAATAGTGTTGTATTCGTGAATAGTGCCGTATACGTGAATAGTAATCCCAACACAAAAAGTTCCAAATTTGATAAAAATTCAGATCAATACTTCGGCATAATGATATTGAAGAAATAATATCATATATGAAGAAAATAACATCTCTTACCTCAAAATATTAGTACTTCTGATCGGAATATCGGTATAAGGCTGAAGGAAACTTGCACTGATGAATAGAAACTCACAAAGTATCTAAATACTCATAAAATACACTCAATAATATAGAGAGAAAGATAGAAAACTTGTTTATGGTGTGATTTTTAATTCTAACTTAGCCCTCTATTTATAGGAAAATGTTAGCAGATTTGACCAGCAACCTGATGGCTTTAGCTGCTACTATTCCCACCCACCACATTTGAAATAAATTCAGCACATTTCTTCACCAACCACAAATGGGGCCCACTCAATTCTAGAATTTTCTACCAAAATCATTTATAAACCTAATTTCTGAATCAGTCACCTCTTAAAATTCATAAAAAATCATACGTTCATTTTTAACGGTTCAAAATTTGTGGACATATACTCAACTTATATATGTATAACATATCCAAAAATTACAACGATCCAACGGTCGGATTAAAAATTATAACTCAGATAATATATCTCAAAAACACTGGTTTATTTTTAAATACCTTCATTACGACAAAAATACTGATAAAACACCTCAACATTAACTCCTTCATTTTTAACCACAATAAATATATCCAACATTTATATCCACATAAAATAAATATTTCTTATCATATAAATCAATAATTAATTATTCACAAATAATATTACAGAATCACATTTATGACAATCAGGCCGTTCCCAGGAAAGAAGAGCTTTCCAATAAGGATTTCTCCTCATTGGCGCGCAATTAGGTGACCAAACCTCTCCTTGACAGAACTTTCTAGACATTGCCAATAATGTTATCTAATAATATTATTCAAATAATATGAATTATTGATCTGATAATGGGAAATACTGTGCAGTGACAATTATTGAAACAACAATAATATAAAATATCAACGCAGCAATTATTGAATCAATAAAATAAAATATTAAACAGTAACTACTGTAACAATTATTGAGTAGTGCCTTCTTACATAAGGATCAATAATTAATCAATACTGTGCATCCACGCGCATTACTGTATTTTAACCACCGGGTATTCCAACAGTGTTAACGGTAACAACTACGCAGTTATTTATAAAAACTTAAACTTATCATTTTCTTCATCCGATAGTTATTCTGTTATGGGGCCCACAAATGACTGCGCCATCGTACGAATATTCCCCGACAACAAGAATATTCCACGACCAAACGAATATTCCCCGACAACAATGATTATTTTATAACCACTTGCATATTTTGTAAAATTTGCAAATTTCACCCATAACCAGATAATTATATCAAATTAATAATTTATTATTCACGAATATAATTAGAGGAAATTCGATTTTATTTATAATAAGTTGGGGTCTTACAACCTCTCATCCTTATGAAATTTTGTCCTCGAAATTGACTTACGTACCTGGTGTTCCAAAAAGGTGAGGATACCTCGCTTTTATTTTGGATACCAACTCCCAGGTCATTTCTTCAATAGCATGATTTCTCCATAAAATCTTAACTTCTGGTATAACCTTGGTGCGTAGGACATGCTCTTTCCTATCCAAGATCTTAACAGATACTTCTTCATACGTTAAATTTTCTTCTATCTCTTCTAGTTCTAACGCAATAATATGGTTTGGGTCTTTCACATATTTACGAAGCATGTATATGTGAAAAACATTATGAACACGAGACATACTTGGAGGTAATGCGAGTCTATAGGCCACATAACAATAAATCGTGGATTGAGCTTTCCTCTCTTCCCAAATCTTATAACACCCTTCCATGGTGCAACACGTAACAATACATGATCCCCAATATTAAATTCCACGTCTTTTCGATGAAGATCCGCATAACTCTTTTGTCGATCTTGTGCCGTTTGTATACGTTGTCGAATCATTTGGATCTTTTCTGTAGTCATGCGTACTAATTTTGGTCCCAACAACGTTGCTTCTCCCACCTCGTCCCATCATACTGGAGAACGACACTTTCGTCCACAAAATACCTCAAATGGAGCCATGCCTATACTTGCTTGATAACTGTTGTTGTATGAGAATTCCACCAGTGGCAAGTACTTATCCCAACTTCCTTTAAAATCTAGGACACAAAGTCTTAATAGATCTTCAAGGGTTTGAATAGTCCTCTCTGATTGTCCGTCCGTTTGAGGATGGTATGCCGAACTGAATCGTAAATTCGTGCCCATAGCTTTCTGCAAGCTAACCCAAAATCGTGAAGTGAATCTTGGGTCACGATCTGAAACTATGTATAGTGGCATGCCATGCAATCTCACAATCTCATTCACGTACATGTGAACAAGATGTTCAAGGGAATAAGTCTCACGTATCGGTAAAAAATGGGCAGACTTGGTTAATCTATCAACAATAACCCAAATCGCATCTATGCCTTGATAAACTTTAGGAAGACCTGTAACGAAATCCATAGTAATGTGTTCCCACTTCCATTTCAGAATCTCAAGTGGTTGTAATAGACCCTTTGGCACTTGATGCTCCGCCTTTACACGTTGACAAGTTAAACACCTCGAGATAAACTCTGTGATCTCTCTCTTCATATTGTTCCACCAAAATGTATGTCGAATATCATGATATATTTTGGTACTCCCAGGATGGATTGTAAACGGGGTGTTATGTGCCTCCATCATGATTCTATGCTTTAAGTCAGAATCATTAGGAACACAAAGTCTGGAGTTGAATTTAAGTATTCCTTCTTCATCGATTCTCTCTTCTGGAATAGCTCCTTCTTGCACATTTTTCTTCATACGTATCAGCTTCAGGTCCGTAGCTTGAGCAGTTTTAACTTTATCAATTAAAGTCGGTTCTACTCGTATATTCGCAATCATCATGTGGGTCCCTAGAGTCTTTAATTCTACCTCCATCCTTTGCAAGTCATACAGAATGGGCCTTTGCATTAACAATATCGCACTCGTACTCGCATATGATCTTCTACTCAATGCGTCAGCTACTACGTTCACTTTTCCAGGATGGTATGGTCAAAACATGTGCCGAAATGAGTCAACTCTTGAGTTCTTGGAAAATCTTCTCGCATTCCTCGCTCCATACGAATTTTGTATCTTTACGAGTCAGCTGAGTTAACGGAGTAGCAATTCAAGAAAATCCTTCTACAAATCTCCGATAATAACCAACTAAGCCTAGAAAGCTACGTATTTCGATTACCGACTTAGGTTGCTCTCAACTATGACTCATATCCCAATCTTGGATAGCACGTCACAATGACACATATCATTTTATTATCACATGAATATGGCGTCCCCTACGAAGAGTCTGGCTTCGGTGCATTCCACAAAAGAAGTCACCAAATAGAGGCTCGGTTATCAACTTCTATAGTTAGGTTTTTAACTCCTGAAGTTCTATAGGAGCCATTTGATATGAGATTTTAGAAATGAGTTTTGTACCAGGTTCAAAGTCGATACAAAATTCAATATCACGCTCTGGGAGTAGGCCAGGAAATTTTTCAGGAAATACGTCAGGAAATTTACTAACAACAAAAATATCATTCAAGTCTGACGTATTTTTATTCAAGTCCATAATATGGCTAAGAAAGCTTGACATCCGTTTTTCAATAAACGAATGACTTTACGGCTTGACATAAAAGAGTTTGACTTTAATGATTTGGTTACTTGAATTCGAATAACAGGTTGCTTAGGGATATAAAAACTAACAACCTTACAAAAGCAATCAATTTGGCATGATGAGTAGTTAACCAATCAATCCCTAAAATCACATCAAAAGCAAGTATCTTTAAAGAGATAAGTCAACAGGTAATGTGATAGTGCCAACTTGGATCATGCAAGATTTATAAACTGTAGATGTAAAGAAGGTTTCACCCAACGGAGTTTCAACAGATAAGTCAAAGTCCAATTTCTCCGGAGTCAAGTTTAAACGTTGAGCACAAGCAGGAGAGATAAAAGAATGGGTAGAATCGGTATCTAGTAAGGTATAAATTTTGCAAGAGTTTAAGATTAGCTTACCCTTAATTACCTCGTTTAGGTTCCTCGCGTTTTGGCCAGTCACGACAAACGCTCTTCCAGGAACCGCTGATTTCGAATTATCCGGGACAGCCCTTGGAGTCATCATCCCCTTTGAACTTGGTTTTGCTACAGAACAATTCTGAGCTATGTGGCCTTCCTTTCCACAGTTGTAACGTACCTTGGATTATTGTGGACAGTTTGGGCTGATATGTCCCTCTTTCCCGCATTTGTAACATCTAACTGGCGGTCGTTCTCCTCCCCTAGAATTTGTTGTTGGTGCTGGTGCTGCTGTTGATGTCTTCCCGTCATTGTTAAATCTCCTCTTTCTGAAATTTCCACTTGACTCACCTCTCCTATTATCATGGCCACGATGACCACCCGAGTGGTTACCGCCTTTGTTCGTATTTTTCCCTCCTCGTTGGTTATCATCGCTCTGATGACTACTGTCACCGGTATGACTCTGGTTGTGGTCCCTCGGTTGAACATACTCATTATCTCACTCTAATAATTGAGCCCTGTTTATAACATCTGAATATAAAGAAAATTTATGAGATATAAGATATTACCGAATCTCGGGCTTTAGACCTCTTAGAAACATCCTCGTCATTCGTTCCTCATTTTCGACCAAATGAGGTGTAAACCTGGATAACTCTGCAAACTTCGCCTCGTACTGGGACACCGTCATGTTGTTTTGTTCCAGTCTGATAAACTCCACCTCCTTCATATGACGAATACTTTCAGGAAAGTACTTGTCATTGAATAGTTTTTGAAACGTTTTCCAAGACATGTTGAGTGCGGCTGGCTGGGTACGCTTCACAGACTCCCACCAGTAGTATGCCTCACCGCGGAACATAAAGGTGGCAAATGGAACCTTCTGTTCCTCCGTGCATCCCAAGACATCGAATATCTTCGTAATTTTCTTGACCCCACATTTCCGCCATGATCGGATCCGGCTTTCCCTTAAATTCTGGTGGTCCCAACTCCTTGAACTGCTTGGCTGTGACAAGCCGCGCATTGCTATCATTTCCACCCGTATTTTCTGCAAGAGTCTCCCTCATTTGGTTTTGCATGAACTGCAAAAAACACCTAAACATTCCATCATTCATCGTTTGCTCGGTAGTGTTGTTTACAGGAGGAATATTGCCTTCCTAGTGCACGTTCTCCTAGTTTATAACTAAAGGTTGTTCCACAGTCTCATACACTCCATTGTTAGCGTTCTCAGCGGCCATTCTTAAATACTGCCACAAAATAAAGGTTAATTAAACAAATTAACATATCACATAATATCCTTATATTATGACTGACCAACAAATAAGCTTAGATAAGACACACTAGCGAAGGATTTACTCATCTCTCCCCTCCTAGTTCTATTCCCCGATCTCCGCCAGAGACCACATCCCTAAGCTTTGATACCAACTGTGACGCCCCCAAAATAGGTATACAACACCCATTCTGAGTCGCCAAATACATGGTACAGAAAGCAAACTACAACTTCAATAATACAATTGTCGTGCAAAATACGACAACACATACTGTGAGTTTAAATACAAATATTGTCTTCTAGACAATATCCACACTCAAATAAGTCCTCGTTACAATTATTCAAACACTATTTTACAGAAATAGTGAGGACTGCTAAAACATCTTTCTAGAACCATCACTCCGTACCCCGACTAGTTCCTGCTATATTCTCACCTCCTGAGAAAAATGGAACAAAAAGGAAAAGGGTGAGCTCAACTAGCCCAGTAAAGAATATTATGACTAAGATAATATAAAACAAATTATCGTTAGTCTTCAACAGGGAAAAATCTGATAAAATAATATAGTCAACAAGTTTTAGATCAACAACTGCAGCGAAAACAACAATCCATTAGAAGAGTCAAGTAGAGAATGAGTTCTACTATCTTCTAATATTTAAAAGTCCATCATCAATATTTTATCCCTGTAACAACAATCAATATACATCTGTAATCAAATATTCATCTTTGCACTAAAGGCCAAAGATATTCATTTGTATCACCAGTTGGTCATGTTCACCTCATCACCTGTTCATCTTTGCACTATGGGCCAAAGATATTCATTAGTTAATCATTTATCTTTGCACTACAGACCGAAGATATTTAGTAATATCATCATTTAGGACTGAGGATGATGAAAAATATTTTGAAGAAAATGAATCCAGTGAAACGGAAGGACAAATAGTAGGGATTCGTATAACAGTTTATCCAAGATCAATAATACTTCATAAATACCAATTTTGAAGCAGAATTCAAAAATAAAGATCAAAACATGGATACAATCAAAGATAGTAACCATAATAGACATCTTGGACAAAAAGAAGAAAATTTTATTTTTCGGTGAATAGTGTCGTATACGTGAATAGTGTCGTATACGTGAATAGTAACCCCGACATAAAAAGTTCCAAATTTGATAAAAATTCAGATCAATACTTCTGCATAATGATATTGAAGAAATAATATCATATATGAAGAAAATAATATCCCTTACCTCAAAATATCAGTACTTCTGATCGGAATATCGGTATAAGGCAGAAGGAAACTTGCACTGATGAATAGAAACTCACAAAGTATCTAAATACTCACAAAATACACTCAATAATCTAGAGAGATAAAGAGAGAAAGCTTAACTTTTTGGTGTGATTTTCAATTCTAACTTAGCCCTCTATTTATAGGAAAATGTTAGCAGACTTGACCTGCAACCTTATGGCTTTACCTGCTACTACTCCCACCCACCACATTTGAAATAAAATTCAGCACATTTCTTCACCAACCACAAATGGGGCCCACTCAATTCTAGAATTTTCCACCAAAATCATTTATAAACCTAATTTCTGAATCAATCACCTCTTAAAATTCATAACAAATCATACGTTCATTTTTAACGGTTCAAAATTTGTGGAGATATACTCAATTTATATAAGTATAATATATCCAAAAATTACAACGATCCAATGGTCGGATTAAAAATTATAACTCACACAATATATCTCAAAAACACTGGTTTAATTTTTAATACCTCCATTTCGACAAAGATACTGATAAAACACCTCAACATTAACTCCTTCATTTTTAACCACAATAAATATATCCAACATTTATATCCACATAAAATAAATATTTCCTTATAATATGAATCAATAATTAATTATTCACAAATAATATTACAAAATCACATTTATGATAACCAGGCCGTTCCCAGGAAAGAGGGGGCATTCCAATAAGAATTTCTCCTTACTGGACCGTTCGATTAAAAGTAAATCAATCTAAACCGTTCATGAATTAGTTACTGTGCAGACCATTCTCCTATAAATAGAAGTTCATTCCTTCATTATTTCTTAGAAATTCGCTGAAACTCTAGAGAGAGAAACTATAAAGAGAAAGAAGAAAAGTATTCTGCTACTTCACTACTTTAGTAATCAGTTTTTCTAAGGTAGGGAATATTATTTGTTATACTCGTAGGGGGTATTATTTCTTTCTTATTCATGAAGAGAACTTCTGTTATTCCATTCTTTATTATTCTGTTGGAATAACCTGTATACGCGGGATACCATATACTTGGTGAAAATCTTCTGTTATTCCATTCTTTATTATTATGTTGGAATAACCTGTTTATGCGAAGTACCGCATACATGGTGAAATTCTTCTAATATTCTGTTCTTTATTAATCTGTCAGAATATCCTGTCTGTGCGTTTACGCCGGACCTGGTTCCATTAATTATTATTCTGTCGGAATATCATGTCTGTGCGTTTACGCCGGACCTGGTTCCATTATTTATTATTTTGTTGGGAATAACCTGTCTGTGCGGATTACGAACGCATGGTGAAATTCTTTTCTTATTCCATTCTTTATTATCATATTGGAATAACCTGTCTATGCGAAGTACTGCATACATGGTGAAATTCTTTTATTAATTCATTCTTTATTATTATGTTGGAATAACCTGTCTATGCAAAGTACTGCATACATAATGAAAATCTTTTATTATTCCATTCTTTATTATACTGTTGGTTATTGGTTTTACAGTTGTATTTCTTTGGCCTGTAGTGCAAAGATGATATGTTGTTGAATATCTTTGGCCTGTAGCGCAAAGATGATCTGTTGTTTGATAACTTTGACCCGTAGTGCGAAGATGGACAGGTGTATGACATGATCATGACCACTAGTGATACTAACGAATATCCTTGGCCGTAGTGCATGGATAATTCAATGATGTGATTGGCAGGATCATGACCATTAGTTAACAGTTCAATGTCTTTGGCCGTAGTGCACTGGCAGGAAATTGATTGGTATGATCATGACCATTGGTTTTATAGTTGAATATCTTTGGCCCGTAGTGCAAAGATATACAACTGATTGGTATGATCATTGTTATTACATTTGAATATCTTCAGCCTTTGGGGTAAGGATATTGAGTAAACATTCTATTAAGCCTTTGTGGCAAGAAGGAACTGTTAATTCACATTATTATAGATATGAATTGTTAATTTAACTAACATCTTTGGTGGTTCAGGTGAAGATAAGTGATGAAAGTTCTATTTGTCTTAAGTATAACAAAGAACTGTTGATGAGTATTACAGGAATAAAATATCAATGATGGACTTTTAAATCTAGAGGAGATAGTAGACATTATGTTCTACTTGACTCTTCTAATGGATTATTTGTTCCACTGCAGTTAAACTTGATGTTTGTTATATTGTATTAGTTTAACACTGTTGAAGGCTAACGATAATTTATTCTGTATTATCTTAGTCATAATATTACTTACTCGGCTAGTTGAGCTCACCATTTCTTTCACTGTTCTCTTCAGGAAATGAGAACGTAGCTGGAACTACTCGGGGAATAGAGTGACGGTCCAGATGTTTGCATTAGTAGTCCTCACTATTCTGTGAAATAGTGTGATAATAATTGTAATGAGGACTCCTTTTGAGTTTTTATACTCTCTAGTAGACAATATTTATATTCAAACTCACAGCTCATGTTGTATATTTAAGGTTGTATTTGTATTCTGTACCATGTATCTGGCGACCCAAGATGGGTGATGTATGCCTAATTTTGGGGGCGTCACATTAGATAATTTTTAAATTTATAATAATCTATTCAACCCCCCTTCTAGATTATTATTGGACTTTCAAAAAGGTTACTGAAGACTATAAGGAATCGTACGGTTCGAATTCCTCTCTGTAGAGGTGTATCTCTGTAGCCTTGTGGCACCCAAGTATCCTTTTATTTGATAAATAGATGAAATATAGATATATAGAATTGTGTATAACAATTTATTTTTGTATATCTATAAATATAAATAAGCAAGAGATAATTCAAATAAATAAATCGAACAACTTATCTCAATATGCTTAGACCAATTTCTCTTCTCAAATAATCAGAACTTTTGTAAGAAGAGATAGAGAAAGCTTTTTAAAGGGAGAGTATATGGGAGAGAAATAAGTTTTTCTTAAAAGTGAATTGACAAATTTAAAATGAAAGAAAAGCCTCCTATTTATAGATTTTTGAGATCAGGGGTAAAATGGTAATTTTTGAAATCTGATTTTAAATGAATGACTAGGATTTCTTTAATTTAAAATCAATGGTTTGGATTGAAAGAGAAGACACGGATTGCCAACCATTTTAGCCCATTGAAAAAAATTACTTCCAATTAAATGCTCAATTTGACCATGTGTGTTAAATTAATTATGATCATTTATTGCTTAATTTGATCAATACATTGAATCATGCCAGCCAACTCACGATTTTTGTCCCAAAAGGAAGTCACTCTTGTTTTGCCTGCACACTTAAATCATACACATACTAGATCATTTATTATGTATGCACACACTGGATATTAATATATATATTATAATGTATAATGCATGCATGGTTAGAACACACACACACATACACACACACACACACGCACATATATATATATATATGGGAATCCATCCATGGCAACCAGTTGTCATGGATACTGTGCCAACAACCTATTTTTGGACCGTTGATCAACTTATTGGAAGACTGAGATTGGGATATATTTAATACCACACCGTGACAAGCTCTACCAGTTTCTATTTAAATAAGAGTGGCCCACATTTCAAATTATTGTCAGTATAGTTAAACAAATGAATATTTAATATTAAAATATTTCAACCGGTACAGCTTGTAACGGCTTACCTTTTCTTTTATTTTCTTTTTTACGCATTTTTCCATTATATATCATGACTCAAAAAATTAAAATAAAATAAAAAAATAATATTAAAATATTCCGGCCGGTACAACTTGTATCGGCTTACCAGCTTTTTTTTGTTTTTACCCATTTATGCTTTATATGTTATGACTCAGCAAATTTTAGTATTAGACAATTCTTCGACATACTAGGTACGCACCCTAATTTCGAAGAAACCACGATGTGGAAGAAATGACCTGGGAGTTAGAATCTGAGATGAAATCAAGATATTCTTACCTATTCGACATACCAGGTACGCACCCTAATTTCGAGGACGGAATTTCATAAAAATGGGAGGTTGTAAGACCCCAACTTTTTGAATAAAGATTAAATTTTCTCGAAATATATTTTTGAATATTATGGTGTGGATTTGATATAATGTTATAGTTGTGGGTAATATTTACAAATTTTGCAAAGTACGCAAGTTGTTATAAAATATTCGATTGGTCGGAGAATATTCTTTTTAACAGGAAATATTCGTACAACGACACAATCATTGGTGGACCCCCACAACGGAATTATTGTCGGATTGAGAAAACGACAAAAATAATTTATGAAAATAACGGCGGAAGTTTTACCGTTAACTGTTGAACTACTCGGTAGTAAAAGTACAGTAATACGTGTGGTTTCATAGTAGTACACGGTATTGATTATTGATGCTTACGTGAGAAGTCACTCAGTTATACTCAATTATTGCTACAGTAATTGTTGCATCATATCTCTCATATTATTGATTCGATTATTGTCGTAGTATCATCTGCATAATATGTTATTTTATTAAATCAATAATTGAGATGACAAAGTTATTCATATTATTAAATTACAATATTTACAATGTCTAGAAGTTCTGTCAATGAGAGGTTTGGTCACCTAATTGCGCGCTAATTGGGAGAAATCCTTATTGGAAAGCCCCCTCTTTCCTGGGAACGACCTGATTGATAAATATTGTGAGTTATAATATTAATGATGAATGTTATTAAAATTGAAGTTGTGTTCGGAGTTGAATTTGGAGACGCGGACGTGATATTTGAGTCCGGAACGATGAAATTAATAAAAATAGTCTATAAACACAAAATTTTTCGGAATTCACTATTTGGTCAAAAAGTCAATAGTTGACTTTTTCGACAAAAGTAAAACTTCGAAATTTCAAAATTTATATTTTTGATAAAAATGGTTTCATTGTGTTGGAATTATTTCTGTTAGTGAAAATCGACAATTATTTTGATAATAATTGATGTCTGGAGGTTATATTGACCAATCGGGTATTTAACCGGATAAATGAGCAATTAATTGTTATTATTTCACATGATTATAACTATTTGTTCATATGTGTATACTAGTTTCACATTCTTGTTACTATTAGGGGAGTTGGTGCAAGATTGATAATACTTGCATGACTAAGTTAAAAATGGAGGTATAGATAGAGGTACTATACTATAATTCGTATTTTCACATGTCTAGAACTATTGATTCAAATAATTAACTATTGAATCACATTATTTACTAGTAGGGGAGGTGGTGCAAGTTTGATAATACTTCCATGACTAAATTAAAAATAAAGAAAAAGCTTGAGCTCCAAAACGTGCAATTATCAAAACTATATTTTTCTATAAATAGAAGCTCATTCTTCCTTCATTTCTCACCAATTTACAAAAGCTTTAGAGCGATTATTATAGAGAGAAATTATAGAAAGAAGAAGAGAAATCTGCAACTTCACTATTCCAGTATCCAGTTTTTCTAAATGTAGGGAGTATTATTTTTTTCTTATCTATAAAGAAAAATTCTGTTATTTCATTCTTTATTATTCTGTTGGAATAACCTGTATACGCGGGCTACCCTATACTTGGTGAATTCTTCTGTTGTTCCATTCTTTATCATTCTGTTGGAACATTCTGTCTGTGCATTCTACGCGGACCTGGTTCCTTCTTTATTATTTTGTTGGAATATCCTGTCTGTGCGTTTTACGCCGGACCTGATTCCGTCTTTATTATTCCGTTGGAATATCCTGTCTGTGCGTTTTACACCGGACC
Source organism: Panax japonicus (assembly GCA_020205505.1). Classification (NCBI taxonomy): domain Eukaryota; kingdom Viridiplantae; phylum Streptophyta; class Magnoliopsida; order Apiales; family Araliaceae; genus Panax; species Panax japonicus. Next base: position 143,253 of record JAINUV010001405.1, read on the forward strand.
TGGTTCCGTCTTTATTATTCTGTTGGAATATCATGTCTGTGCGTTTTAAGCTGGACCTGATTTCGTCTTTATTATTCTGTTGGAATATCCTATCTGTGCATTTTATGCCGGACTTAATTTCGTTATTTATTATTCTGTTGAAATAACCTATCTGTGATTTTTTTTGTTATTCCATTCCTTGATATACTCAGTTGGTTAAAGTTTGGACTTCTATACTCCATGAAATTAGTGGAATATCTTTGATATTTACACTTCATCCAGTATCTTTTCATGGAAATATTTTTCTGAGCATTCTTAAATTTTACTCTACAAAGCAGTATCATGTTGACAATTTGGACATTATTAGTTCCTGTATAAATTAATTCTTGAACTTGTTTTATTGAATTCTTATATCATTGTCATCATCCTCTTGTTTATATTTTTTTGAAAGTCATCTGTGGCCTGTAGTGCATAGATGGACTTGGTATGATTATGACCAGGGATTATTCGGTGTAATCATGACCGTAATATTACAAATGATGTGGTAAAAGTCCTCATTTGCCCGTAGTGCATTGATGGACAGTTGTTGGCATGATCATGACAATTATTGAATACACAAATATTCTTAGCCCATAGTGCATGGATAATTGTGGTCGTGATACTAAAGAATATCCTTGGCTGTAGTGTAGGGGTGATTCGATGATGTGGATTATTTATTAAGCTGAGTCCCAGCGATAAAAGTGATGAAAAACCTTTTAAATCATAAAAGATAGTAGATTTTATTCTCTACTTGACTCTTTTAATGGATTGCTTGTTCCACTGCAGTTAAACTTGATGGTTGTTATATTGTATCAGTTTAACACTGTTGAAGTCTAACGATAATATATTCTGAATTATCTTAGTCATAATATTTCTTACTGGGCTAGTTGAGCTCACCCTTTTACTTTCATTGTTCTCTTCAGGAAATGAGAACGTTGCAGGGACAAGTTGGGGAACAGAGTGACGGGCCAGATGATAGCATTAGTAGTCATCACTATTCTGTGAAATAGTGTGATAATAATTGTAATGAGAACTCCTTTTGAGTTTGTATAATCTCTAGTAGGCAATATTTATATTCAAACTCACAGCTTATGTTTTATCGTATTGTACACGACAGTTGTATTATTAAGTTGTATTTAAATTCTGTACCATGTATCTGGCGACTCAAGATGGGTGATGTATACCTATTTTGGGGGCGTCACAGTTGGTATCAAAGCTTAGGGATATGATCTCTGGCTAAGATGTAAGACTAGAACTAGGAGGGGAGAGACGGGGAATTCCTTCGCTACTATGACCTACCTAACTTTATTTGGTATTTAATTGGTCAGTCAGAGTGTAGGGATAATATTTTTTATGTCAATTAACCCTTATTTTGTGGCAGTATTTGAAAATGGCATCCGAGAATATTGCGAACATCAATGGAGCACAAGAGACCGTTGAGTCTCCACATATCAATAACCAGGAAAATGTGCATCAGGAAGGCGACAATCCTCATACAAACAACAACACTGACCAAATGATGAACGATGGAATGTTCCGAGGCTTCATGCAATTCATGCAACATCAGGCGAGAGCGGCTCCTGTCCAAAATGCATGTAGAAACACTGGCAACTCTCGGACGATCACCGCCAAACAGTTCAAGGAGCTGGGACCACCGAAGTTTATTGGAGAGCCAAAACCACTTAAGGCGGAAGCATGGATAAAGCAGATAACCAAGATATTTGATGTCTTAGGATGCTCCGAGGAACAAAAGGTTCCCTTCGCCACCTTTATGTTGCATGAAGAGGCAGATTACTGGTGGAAATTTGTAAAACGTACCCAGCCTGACGCACTCAAGATGTTTTGGGAGAAGTTCTAAGAGCTGTTCAACGACAAGTACTTTCCCGAAAGTATTCGTCACATGAAGGAGGTGGAGTTTATCAAGTTGGAACAAAACAATAGGACCGTGTCGCAATACGAGGCTAAATTTGCGGAGTTATCCCGATTTGCATCCCATTTGGTTGATAATGAGGAACGAATGACCCAAATATTTTTAAGAGGTTTGAAACCGGAGATACGATAATATCTTATTTCTCATAAATTGTGTTTGTATTCAGATATTGTAAATAGAGCTCAGTTGTTGGAGCGCGATAACGAGTCAACGCAACCAAGAGAAAGCTGTACAAATTGTTAAAATATTATAAAGAAAAGATGTTAAAGAAAAGATATTATTTATCTTATTAAATAATTAATAATAAGCTGTAAATGCGTAAAAAAGGGTACAAAATTAATATTAAAATAATCGGTAAAAGCTGTACAAATTGTACATCTTGGTTATTTATTAAAAGACTGATATTTATTTTTATATTAATAATAAGTTGTAAATATGTAAAATAATTTTGATTAATAATAATATTAAATTAATCTTAATTTAATTTTAAAATAACCGGTACAAGCTGTACATCTTGGTTATTTATTTTTATGCTTTTTTTTCTTATAATATATTACATCTTGGTTATTTTAATATTAATTTTAACATATAAAGCATAAATGGGTAAAAACAAAAAAGGTAATCTGGTACAAGTTGTACCGGCCGAAATATTTTAATATTAATTTTTTTAATTCTATTTTAATTTGTTGAGTCATGATATATAATAGAAAAATACGTAAAAAAGAAAAGAAAAAAAAAGGTAAGCCGGTACAAACTGTACCGGTTGTAATATTTTAATATTAAATATTTATTTATTTAACTATACTGAGAATATATTGAAATGTGGGCCCCTCTTATTTAAATAGAAACCGGTAGAGTTTGTCACGATTTGGTATTAAATATATCTCAATCTCAGCCTTCTAAAAAGTTGATCAACGGTTTGAAAAGAGGTTGTTGGCACAGTATCCATAGCAACCGGTTGTCATGGATGGATTCCCTATATATATATATATATATATATATATATATATATATATATATATATATATATATATATATATATATATATATATATGATTACATTTAGCATACACGGTTTTAAAAAATATTTTGCCACCACACTTTTTCTTTGCATGCATGCATGGTTCAACATATATATTGATAACATATTTAATTAAACAAATGCATGCATGCTTTAGTAGTACAGATATATATATATATATATAGAGAGTCCGGATCCAGTCCGGGATCCCGGACTCTACTAAAATACGGACCTTTTTTTTTTTTTTTTTTTTTTTGAAACAAATAAAAAAATTATGGAATTGAAATTTTTCCATAATACAGTGTTTTGGGCGTGATTTGGATGCCTATAACGAAATATGTCTGTACAGTCTGGGCAGACTGTACATACATTGGTTGGTGTAGGTATTAAAAACACGCCCAAAACACTGTATTATGGAAAAATTTCAGTTCCATAAATTTTTTTTTTTTTTTAGTTCTACAAAAAAAAAAAAAAAAAAAATTAAGGGTCCGGATTTGATCAGGTCCGGGAGTCCGGACCTGATCAATCCTGTATATATATATATATATATATACACTACGGATCAGGTCCGGACTCTTGGACCTGATAAAAAACGGACCCCAAATTTTTTTTATTATTTTTTTTGTAGAACAACTAAAAAAAAATTATCAAACTGAAATTTTTTCATAATACAGTATTTTGGGTGTGTTTTTAATACCTATACCAACTAATGTATGTACAGTCTGTCCAGACTGTACAGAAATGTTTTGGTATAGGCATCCAAATCACGCCCAAAACACTGTATTACGTAAAAATTTCAGTTCCATAAATTTTTTTTTAGTTGTTTCAAAAAAAAACAAAAAAAAAAGGTCCGTATTTTAATAGAATCCGGGATCCCAGACTGGATCCGGACTCTCTCTCTCTCTCTATATATATATATATATATATATATATATTACATGGTTAGTTATAATATATACACGTTATATATTTATATAATATTTATAAAACATAATGATTACATACATATATATATATATATATATATATATATATATATATATATATATATATATATACTTATAACATATATATTATAATATAATACATATAATATATATTTAATAATACATATTTAATAATATTTATATACGGTTTATATAATATATATAACTTATAATATATATATATATATATATATAAGTAATAATAAAAAAATTTAATTTGAGAATAAATATAAAATGCTTACATGTCAAAAAATGATTTAATCAACATTTCCATCTTCTTTTCAAATTCGGTCAAACAAGCATTTAATAATTATGACTTTTGTCCCACAATGAATGACCCAATTTATTTAACACTTTAAAACATCAAGATCAAGAAAATCAATTAAATAAGATTTAGAAAATATTTTTGGTCAAAGTAAATAAGACAAATAAAACAATTATAATAAAAAATCACATGGAGAGGATTCTACCCTTTTAATTAATTTATTTATTTATTATTGTTATCATCAAAATAAAACTAAAAGTTAGAGACCCAACAAAATCAAACACGGAAAAAGCAGACAATAGAGTTATGTGTTATGATCGTGTACATAAACGGTACAATTATTATAATATAAAAATAAACCTGTGCTTCGCACTTGATTTTTTTGTCTTTGTTATGGGCTTAAAATTTAACTACAATAAAAACACTTTTTAAAATCTTCTTAAATTTATTTTAAAATAATCTAACCCAAACTTAATAGGACTCATTTATATATGTTCTATGAAGATTTTTCTTGATTCTTGTAATTGTCTTCCAACCCCAAAAGAATATAATCATAGCGTAACATTATAAGATTTGTGCCCAACCCTTCAAGAGGAGATCGTTGAACAAGTAAATGCAGCAGGTGGATTTCCTTGACAACCGCAAATTAATTATGATATCTATTTGAACACGTATAATCCTAGATGAAGGGATTATCCTAATTTGAGCTATGGGAATTCACAATCAAATCAACCCGCGAATCAAACTTTCCCAAGTTACCAGCAATATAAATAGCCTTACTCTAGTAGACAACAATAGTGCCAATCTTCTAACTCTACTATGTCTTTAGAAGATATTGTTAAATCTCTTGCCACTAGCACTTTGCAATTTCAACAAGAAACGAGGGCAAATATTCAAAATTTGAGCACTCAAATGGGATTAATGGCAACCGCAATCATTCGATTGGAGATGCATGGTTCGAGAAAGTTACCATCTCAAACGGTGGTGAATCCAAAAGAGAATAAAAGTGTCATCACTTTGAGAAGTGGTAAAGAGGTAAAAAAAATCCAGAAACAATAGTACTTATATCGGAGGGGCAAAGCAAATCAAACACGGAAAAAGTAAACAGTAGAGTTGTGTGTTATGATACCTATGCTCCGCACTTGATTTTTTGGTCTTTGTTATGGGCTTAAAATTTAACTACACCAAAGACACTTTTTAAAATCTTCTGAAATTTATTTTAAAATAATCTAACCCAAACTTAATAGGACTCATTTATATATGTTCCATGAAGATTTTTCTTGATTCTTCTAATTGTCTTCCAACTCAAAAAGAATATAATCATAGCGTAACATTATAAGATTTGTGCCCAACCCTTCAAGAGGAGTCCGTTGAACAAGTAAATGCAGCAGGTGGATTTGCTTGACAACCGCAAAGGAATTATGATCTCTATTCGAACACGTATAATCCTAGATGAAGGGATCATCCTAATTTGAGCTACAGGAATTCACAATCAAATCAACATGCGTATCAAACTTTCCCAAGTTACCAGCAATATAAATAGCCTTACTCTAATAGACAACAATAGTGGCAATCTTCTAACTCTACTATGTCTTTAGAAGATATTTTTAAATATCTTGCCACTAGCACTTTGCAATTTCAACAGGGAACAAGGGCAAATATTCAAAATTTGAGCACTCAAATGGGACAAATGGAAACCGCAATCAGTCGATTAGAGATGCATGGTTCGAGAAAGTTACCCTCTCAAACGGTGGTGAATCCAAAAGAGAATGTAAGTGTCATCACTTTGGGAAGTGGTAAAGAGGTTAAAAAAATCCAAAAATGATAGTACGTATATCAGAGGGGCAAAGCAAATCAAACACGGAAAAAGTAAACAGTAGAGTTGTGTGTTATGATACCTATGCTCCGCACTTGATTTTTTGGTCTTTGTTATGGGCTTAAAATTTAACTACACCAAAGACACTTTTTAAAATCTTCAGAAATTTATTTTAAAATAATCTAACCCAAACTTAATAGGACTCATTTATATATGTTCCATGAAGATTTTTCTTGATTCTTCTAATTGTCTTCCAACCCAAAAAGAATATAATCATAGCGTAAAATTATAAGATTTGTGCCCAACCCTTCAAGAGGAGTCCGTTGAACAAGTAAATGCAGCAGGTGGATTTACTTGACAACCGCAAAGGAATTATGATCTCTATTCGAACACGTATAATCCTAGATGAAGGGATCATCCTAATTTGAGCTACAGGAATTCACAATCAAATCAACATGCGTATCAAACTTTCCCAAGTTACCAGCAATATAAATAGCCTTACTCTAATAGACAACAATAGTGGCAATCTTCTAACTCTACTATGTCTTTAGAAGATATTGTTAAATATCTTGCCACTAGCACTTTGCAATTTCAACAGGGAACAAGGGCAAATATTCAAAATTTGAGCACTCAAATGGGACAAATGGAAACCGTAATCAGTCGATTAGAGATGCATGGTTCGAGAAAGTTACCCTCTCAAACGGTGGTGAATCCAAAAGAGAATGTAAGTGTCATCACTTTGGGAAGTGGTAAAGAGGTTAAAAAAATCCAAAAATGATAGTACGTATATCAGAGGGGCAAAGCAAATCAAACACGAAAAAAGAAGACAGCAGAGTTATGTGTTATGATCGTGTACCTAAGCGTAAATTTCCACCTCTCTCTAAGTATAAGTCGGTGCCCCCTTTTCCTCATGCTTTGACAGAATATAGAAAATATGAGAAAAAATCATATTTGTATAAAACTATCCGTAGTTGCGAGGTAAATATTCCATTATTAGATGTTATTAAACAAGTGCCTCGTTATGCTAAATTTTTGAAAGAATTGTGGACACACAAAAGGAAACAGTAACTTAAAAGATATATATGATAAGGTAAAGGTAAGGGAGAATGTCTCAACAGTTATTCAAAGAAAACTCCCTACTAAGTGCCATGATCCGGGTATATTCACTAGTCTTTGTAATATATATAGCACTAGATTTGAAAAGGCAATGTTAGACATAAGAGCTTCTATAAATGTCATGCCATATTATATATATGCTTCATTGAAACTTGAACCCTTAAATAAAATTGGTATTGTAATTCAATTGGCTGATAGATCTAATGTTTATCCCAAAGGTGTGGTTGAGGATGTTATTGTGCAAGTCAATGATTTAATTTTTCCTACTGATTTTTATGTGCTTGATATGGAGAACGGTGACCAAAATGCACCTATTTTGTTATGAAGACCATTTTTGAAAAGAAAAAGACTAAAATAGATGTTCATAGTGGTACACTTTCAATGGAATTTGATGGTGAAGTTGTTCAATTTAATATTTATGATTCCATGCAAAATGCTATTAATGATACTTATGTTTATTCTATTGATGTGATTGACTCTTTAGCAAAGGAAGTATGGCTTAGAGATTACACTTAGTAAGAATACTGATGAGGAAAGTGCGAAATTGAATACTGAATTGCAAGGAACTGTTGCAGCTTTGAGTGATACTCTAGAGTTAGGTTATGTCTAGTTTCCAACCGATCCGGGAGATTTAGAGAAGACAATTGTTACATGCCCATATGCTCTTCACTATTTGATGACAAAGAAGAAGGCAAAACCCATACTGCAATCACCCCGAAGTGTATTTGATGTATTTTGAAAGAAGGGAATTTGGTCAAGCCAAAGACCATAAACAAAGGCGTTGCATGGGAGGCAACCCATAAGGGAGTATCTCTTTACTTTTCTTTGCATTTTACTTTACATTGGGTACAATGTAAGTTTTAAATGTGAGGGGAAGGATTTAGGGTATTTATTTTTTTAGGGTATTTATTTTTTATTTATTTATCATATTTTATTTTGGTTGTTTGTTTTTGTAATTTTGAATTTTGTGGATATATTCACTGCAAACCCTCACGGGATAAAACTCATCCACTTTGGATAATCTTGGGGTTTAAAGGCTTGTTGCACATGCTAAGTGCAATCGAGTTTTCTACAAAAATTGGATAGTTTTAGGGTGTGTCACTTGATCACTAACTTAATTTGAATTTTATTTTTCAACCAATGATAAAAATTTTGATTTCTTTTTGATAACTTCATGGAAGACTAATAGCCATTGGGTAATTTGAATTTGGTTTTCTTTGTTGATTATTACTTTATTTGAGACCCTTCATTATTGAGCACATATCCATTTGTTCGACCTAGTTTTAACTTTAAAGGAATTTATTTGATTGAATGTTTAGGAGAGAAATTTTGGAACTCTATCATTTGTTTGATCATAACTTGAAGTTAATATGAGGTATTATTTAAGAAAGGGAAATGATTTAGGCGAAGTTTGAAAAAAACAAGACAGAGAAAAAAAAGAAAAAAATAATGATTCATGTGGTGGTCTGAAATGGAGCGTAAAACGCACTCACTCATAAACACGTGACATGTGAGATAGAGCATAAAACGAACTCGTTGGTAAGATGGAGTATAAAATGCACTTACCAATGAAAAAGGAAAAAAAATGAAAAGCCTCTTGATCCTCTGATGTTGTCTTGTGTTAACTAAGAGTGGTGTGGAAATAAGAGTTTTGAGTTTCTCTTTCTCCTTTAAGGCTTTGATTTCATAAATTTTTCTGAGTTCTGATTGGTTTGATACACGTGGATTCACGCACACGGGGGGTTAAAAATAAAGTATGATTGATAAATAAGTCCAAATTTTTAGATGATGCATTGTTTTGAAGTTTCTCAATGATAATTGTTTTGAATATTTGAGGTCAAACTAATATTAATTCATGGCTTAAGGTTGTCAAGTTTGTTAGTTTGTTTAGTTGAATTTTTTGTGTTATAGTTTATTTTTATTTTGTCCGAGAACGTGCAAAGGATAAGTATGGGAGAATTTGATGAGAATAAAATATGTTATGTTCTTATTCCTTAATGCTTAATCTTTTGTATTTATTTTATGCCTAAATATACACATTATTCTTATATTTTTATTTAAGGTGCAATTAAATGTTTTTCCTTTTTAATTATATTAGTTTATTTAATTAATATATTTTATTTTATTTTGTAGGATTTAATATTTTATTACAATAAAGTCAATCTCTTTGTGATCAAGCAATATTTAATGCTTCTATTCATGGAAGGAAAGCAATAAGAAGAATCTTACAAGGAGGAATGAGGTGGAACAATTTTGATGTGAAATCAAATCCAATGAAGGAAAGAAAAATATATCTAGAAAATCTCTTTGAAGGAAGTTGATTGCCACTAGAAGGTTGAAACCTAAATGGAAAAGAATTAATATCTTATGCCTATAAACAGAGAATTATCAAGAGAGCTTAGGGATTTGTCTACAAACTTCTCTCTCTATTATTCTTTGGTGTTTTTTCATGATCATGTGTGGCTAAACTTCTATTCTTAGATTAAGGAGATGTAAGCCTCAGAATTATTACATTGTGAGATCTAATTGGTTTTAATTGTCAGTTATTATTTTACGTATTGATTATTCTTATGTCACTACTATAAAAATGGTCATTTGTGACGACCAAAATCCATCACAAAAACTAGAAAAATCATCATGAAAGGTTTATGTGATGGTTTTAGGGGTGTAAACGAGTCGAATCTCAGCGAACACCTTCATGCTCAGATTCGGCTCAACTCGAAAAAATTGAGCTCGAATTCAACTCGGATTTGATAAGGGATTTATATTTTTGCGCCAGATTCGACTCATATCATTACTCGGACCTACTCGGCTCGTAAGTACTTGACTCGTTTACAAAACGAGTTATTCATGAGCCTTGAAATCGAGTTTTGAATATGAACCATTTCACTTAAAACTGAACCACTACATACTAAATTGGTTACTTAACTAATATTTATATATAAAACTTTTTCACTTTTATTTATGTATTGAAATTATAAAGAATGTAATAAAAATTGGCATTCAATTCATTGATTTATTCAAGTACAAGTTTACACAATTTCATGCTACACTTTATAAATTACAAAGATTGATACAAATATTACATATTTAGCTTACTAGTGATGAGTGGGATTTAAACCTGCGAATCAGATATTTTCTGCCTTAAAGACTTGCTTGGATTCATAGTTATTTATATAGTTTTATTAGGAATATAGTGTTTTTGTGTTTAATCATTGCATTGCAGAGCTTCGCAGTGTTTGTGCTGCCTTGAAGGGGCAAAACTGTCATTTTGCGCTTTCCCGCGCCGCGGCGCCAATGCCAGGGTCATTGGCCGCGCCGCAGCGCCACAATCTGGCCCACGCTGACGATAGCCGCGCCGCGGCGCCACTTATCCTATTCAGACTCGCGCTGCAGCGCGAGCTCCGTGTCCCAGTTGCTTATGCAGTGCCGCAGCGCGACTCATGGCTTAGTGGCCCGCGCTGCGGCGCCACCTCCGGTTCCCAAGCAGACAGGAATTGTTTGATCTAGCAAAAAAAGAGAGGATAAAGAAAGGAGGAGGCGGCTGATAAAAAAGAGGAAAAAAGGAGGATAGATCATAGCAAGAAGGAAGAAAAAAAAAGCTTGTAGCAAAGAGATCCATTGCTCTCCATATTTTCAGATCGTGCGCGTAAAGAGATTGCTTGACTGAAGATTACTCTTTTCTATAGGGGTTTTTCTTATTTCAAATCTTCTATTTATTGTATTTGTCTGAAATGGGTAGTGTATTAGAACTTTGTGTTAGTCCCATAGTTATGAACTAACTCCATTGTTAGGATTGCAATGTAACCTTTTGAATAGCTTAATCGACTTTTTCTCTCGTTTTATTTAATGAAGCATTTTGGAATGGGTTGTTGTATTTTGCTTATAATGTCTGATTTCTTGATAAAGAAATAGGTTCTGATAGTAGTGGAAATTGATAAATGGATATTACTGTCTTCCTTTAAATACAATGACACCTGTTTTGTCCTGACATTTAATTGTGGGCTTATTGTGCTAGTAGGATAGACATATCCTCACTTGCCTTGTGTGACCTTGGAGTTGAGCATAAAGACCTTGGTCAAATAAGAATCACCAATAGACATATTGTGTTCTAGCTTGTCAAGGATGAGCATTTGACTTTCGACAGAAGCTAATGCTTACTTTAATGTCGGTTGGCCATTCCTTGATTTGTTTATATTACGGAGAGTTAGAAGATTAGGCGAAGCATTAGGGGAGTTGTAATCCTATCTTCGTTTCTTAGAGCTGCTTCTTTTCGCAATTTGATTGTCCTATAGAAATTGTTTAACCAACCATCTATTTCTTTTGTTTAGATAAGATTAGTAACGACTTTACCTTAGTAGTTGTTTCCTGTTAAATCTTTGTCCTCGTGGGTTCGACACTCTCTTATCACTGTATTACTTGTTAGACCGCGTATACTTGCGCGTGTTTTTCGGTTGCGAAATCGACCAACAAGTTTTTGGCACCGTTGCCGGGGACTTAAGAATTAATTGTTTTGCAATATTAAATCTAAGTCATTACAATCTTACTTTAAATCGATTTATTTAACTCTCTCTTCAGGTAGTCTTCATTGTTTATGCCACCTCGGAAGGGGCAGAATACAGTACCTCTTGATTCCGAGGTTGAAAGGACCTTCAGACGACTGTTGAGAGAAAAATTTGTGGACACACCCGAGGACATACCTGTGCCCGTCATAATGGTTGAGGAGCTTCAGAAGTCTCTTAGGGATTATGCTATGCCTCGTGTTAATGATCTCCATGCGAGCATTTTAAGGCCCGCCATTCAGGCTAATAATTTCGAGATAAAGCCGGGCACTATTCAAATGTGCACAAACATTCAGTTTGGGGGAATGCCTAATGACGACCCCAATGATCACCTGATTAATTTTATGGAAATCTGTGACACTTTCAAATGCAACGGAGTGTCTGACGAAGCCATCAGGCTCCGGCTGTTCCCGTTTATATTAAGGGACAAAGCCAAGAGCTGGCTTCATTCACTGCCGACTGGCTCCATTACAACATGGGCTGACTTGGCGCAGAAATTCATGGCGAAGTTCTTTCCGCCTGCCAAAACAGCTAGGCTCAGGCACGATATCACGTCCTTTGTGCAATTTGAATCTGAATCCTTATACGACTCATGGGAGCGATTTAAGGATCTCCTGAGAAAATGCCCGCACCATGGTCTGCCGGAGTGGCTTCCCATCCAGACCTTTTACAATGGATTATCCGGATCTACTCGTTCGAGTATTGATGCCGCATCTGGAGGGGCATTCATGTCCAAAGATCACACAGCGTGGTATGAGCTGGTGGAGACAATGGCGGCCAACAATTACCAGTGGCCTAATGATAGGCAAGCTCCGAGAAGAGCAGCGGGGGTTTATGAAGTGGACTCGTTCACATCGCTAGCAGCTCAGGTAGCAACGCTAACAAAAAGGCTTGACACCTTGGGACCTTCTGCAGTTCAAAATGTGCAGAGTGTCATGGTCCAGTGTGAATTATGTCATGGAAGCCACCCGACCGATCTGTGTGCTATAAGCCCTGAATCGGTGCAATTTGTTTCCAACTACGGGCGGCAACAAAACTCAAATCTTCCCACTCATTACCATTCGAGGTTGCGAAATCATCCAAATTTTTCATGGAGCAATAACAACAACAACAGCAATAACCCCAACCAACCACAACCTCCTTCTACCAGGCAGAGTTATGCTAACCCTCCTGGATTCCAATCTACAACTCAGTTCAACCCACAACCTCAGAGCATTCAAAATCAGTTTCACCATCCTTCCCCTCAACAGGAGAGAAAACCAAGTTTAGAAGATCTGCTTTCTAGGTACATAGCCCAGAACGAAACCAGAAGTAACAATCAAGAGGCCTCCATTAGGAATCTTGAAGTACAAATGGGTCAGTTGGCTACTGCATTAAACAGTCGGCCACAAGGCGCATTGCCTAGTGACACTGATGTCAACCCTAAACGGGAAGGCAAGGAACAGTGTAAAGCAGTAACCCTCAGAAGTGGGAGAACCACTCAAGTACAAAGTGGTGAGGAAATTCCTGTGGACGACAATGGGGCGACTGAAGAGGCAACTCCTGCAACGGAGATTTCTGAGAAAAATGGGGGTGACGCAAGTGGTCAAGACAGATCCCCAACACCATCTCCTCCAATGACTGCAATACATCGGCCTCTCCCTCAATTACCCTTCCCCCAGCGGATGCAAAAGTAGAAACTAGATAAGCAGTTTTCCAAATTCTTAGAGGTGTTCAAAAGACTGCACATAAACATTCCATTTGCAGAGGCGTTGGAAGGAATGCCCAGTTACGTAAAGTTCATGAAGGAAATTTTGTCCAAGAAGCGGAAATTGGGAGACTATGAGACGGTGGCTTTAACTGAAGAATGTAGTGCTATCCTCCAAAACAAACTTCCGCCTAAGCTCAAAGATCCGGGAAGTTTTACAATACCGTGCACAATTGGGGACCAATTCATTGGAAAGGCTCTGTGTGGCCTAGGGGCCAGCATAAACTTGATGCCCCTTTCCATTTACAAAAAATTGGGTCTTAATGAAGCCAAGCCGACTAGCATCACCCTGCAATTGGCTGACAGATCTTTAACTTATCCGAAGGGAATTGTGGAGGATGTGCTAGTGAAGGTGGACAAGTTCATATTTCCGGCAGATTTCATAGTTCTTGATTTTGAGGAAGATAGGGAAATCCCGATAATATTGGGAAGGCCATTTTTGGCAACTGGAAGGACCCTGATCGACGTCCAAAAAGGGGAGCTAACAATGAGAGTTCAAGACCAAGAGGTGACATTCAATGTTTTCCGTGCTCTGAAATATCCTAACACCCCTGAGGATTACTTCCAGGTCACTACGATTGCTGATTCAGTGAATGGGGTATTCTCAGAAATGTGCATTAAAGATTCTCTAGAAGCTACACTAACAGGGGAGAGTACTACGGAAGAGCCATCGCATATTGAATGTGCCATGTGGCTTGATGATCCGTTAAGATCAAGGCATTCGCACCGCCAATTCGAGTCTCTTAAAGATGATGAGGCATCAACTTCCAAGGGTTTGCCGTCAATCATTGAGCCTCCAGTTCTTGAGCTAAAACCGTTGCCTAACCATCTAAGGTATGCATATTTGGGAAATTCTCTTTCATTACCTGTGATAATTTCTGCTTCTCTAACCAAGTGTCAGGAAGAGAAGTTGCTCCTTGTGCTAAAGAAGTACAAAACGGCCTTGGGATGGTCGATTGCTGACATAAAAGGGGTCAGTCCAACTCTTTGCATGCACAAGATCCTATTGGAGGAAGGCTCAAAACCTTCTATAGAGCACCAGAGGCGGCTAAATCCGATAATGAAGGAGGTCGTCAGAAAAGAAATCATTAAATTGCTTGATGCGGGCATTATCTACCCCATCTCCGATAGTCCGTGGGTTAGTCCGATCCAGTGTGTGCCCAAGAAAGGAGGCATGACAGTTGTGCCCAATGAGAATAATGAACTTATTCCCACCAGGACGGTGACTGGGTGGAGAGTGTGCATGGATTACAGGAAACTGAACAAAGCAACCTGTAAGGATCACTTTCCTCTTCCTTTCATTGATCAAATGCTCGATCGGTTGGCGGGACATGAATACTACTGTTTACTGGATGGGTACTTGGGGTACAATCAGATTTCTATCGCCCAGAAAGATCAGGAGAAAACGACATTCACATGTCCATATGGGACTTATGCCTTTCGGAAGATGTCTTTCGGGCTGTGCAATGCCCCCGCTATGTTTCAGCGGTATATGATGTCAGTCTTCTCTGACATGGTTGAAAAGACCCTGGAGGTCTTCATGGACGACTTCTCTGTGTTTGGGAGCTCATTTGATAACTGCCTAACAAATCTGGCTGCAGTTCTCCATCGCTGCGCTGAAACCAACCTAGTGCTAAATTGGGAGAAGTGTCACTTCATGGTTGAAGAGGGCATTATTTTGGGTCATCGGATTTCTGCTGGAGGTATTGAAGTTGATAAGGCCAAGATAGATGTTATCAACAACCTTCCCCCGCCCACCTCAGTAAAAGGGGTAAGGAGTTTTCTCGGGCACGCCGGATTTTACAGAAGGTTCATCCAGGACTTTTCGCGCATTACCAAACCGTTGTGCACCCTGCTGGAAAAAGATCAGCCCTTCCACTTTGATGCCGCCTGCTTGAGCGCTTTTGAATCCTTAAAGACAAGACTTGTCACAGCACTTATTGCGGTAGCTCCTGACTGGACCTACCCTTTTGAGCTTATGTGCGATGCTAGTGATTTTGTTATAGGGACAGTTTTAGGCCAGAGAAGGGAGAAAGTCTTCCACACTATCTACTATGCAAGCAAGACACTGACGGACGCTCAGTTAAACTATACTACCACTGAGAAGGAGCTGCTGGCAGTAGTGTATGCTTTTGATAAGTTCCGTTCATACCTTATCGGGACGAAGGTGATCGTATACACCGATCACTCGGCAATCAAGTATTTGATTGAAAAGAAGGACGCTAAGCCGAGATTGATACGGTGGGTTTTGCTCCTACAAGAATTTGACTTAGAAATCAGAGACAAGAAGGGAACTGAGAATCAAGTTGCCGACCATTTAAGTAGATTGGAAAACACTACATCGTCTACTGAAGCCGACAGGGCTATAAATGATTTTTTTCCAGACGAGCAGCTCTTATTGGTACATGGCAAAGCCCCGTGGTATGCGGACTTCGCAAATTACGTCGCTTGCCAAGTTATCCCTCAAGGCCTGAGTTTCCAACAAAGGAAGAAATTCCTTAAAGATACCAAGCAATATTTTTGGAATGAGCCCTTCCTATTCAAACAGTGTTCGGATCAGATCTTGCGTAGATGTTTGCCTGAAGAAGAAATTGAAGACGTGTTGCATCATTGCCATTCGTCTAATTATGGAGGTCATTTTGGAGGTCAGCGAACTGCCGCTAAAGTGCTACAGTCAGGATTTTATTGGCCCACCCTTTTTAAAGATGCTCACGCGTATGTGATGCATTGTGACAGATGCCAACGGGTGGGCACTATTTCAAAGCGGCATGAACTACCGCTGTAAAATATTTTGGAAGTAGAGTTGTTTGATGTCTGGGGCATTGATTTTATGGGACCATTCCCTTCCTCGTTCAACAATCTCTACATCCTGGTGGCAGTTGACTATGTCTCAAAGTGGGTGGAAGCAGTTGCCTTGCCGACAAATGATGCGAAGGTGGTGCTTCAGTTCCTCAAAAAGAATATTTTCACCCGTTTTGGCACACCTCGGGCCATAATTAGCGATGAAGGGTCGCACTTCTGCAATAAGTATTTTGAAGCACTTCTAGCCAAGTATGGGGTAACTCATAAAATAGCCACTGCTTACCACCCTCAGACCAGCGGCCAAGTTGAAATTTCGAACCAAGAGGTGAAACGAATCCTGGAAAAGATCATTAACCCAACCCGTAAGGATTGGTCGAAGAAGCTTGATGATGCATTATGGGCCTACCGCACAGCTTATAAAACGTCCATCGGAATGTCCCCTTACCGACTAGTTTATGGAAAAGCTTGTCATCTCCCGGTCGAATTGGAGCACAACGCTTACTGGGCGATTCAAAAGCTTAACTTTGATCTTGAGACAGCCGGCGAAAAGCTGTTACAACTGAATGAAGCAGATGAATTTCGTCTGCAGGCATATGAAAACGCCAAGTTGTACAAGGAAAAGACCAAGAAGTGGCATGACAAGAAGATCCTTGAGAGGCATTTTGAACTGGGTCAGCAAGTTCTTCTGTTTAACTCCCGGCTAAAATTGTTTCCCGGGAAGCTAAAGTCCCGATGGTCGGGCCCCTTCACTGTAGCTAAGGTTTATCCACATGGAGCAATAGAGCTTAAGGATCTAAATTCCGATTCTACATTCAAGGTGAATGGGCAACGTTTAAAGCACTACTGGGGCGGCGAGGTTGACTGTCAAAACACCTCCATTACACTTGGAGACCCGATCTAAGTCGGGATGAATAGTCAAGCCGACGACTATAAAACACGCGCTTGGTGGGGAGGCACCCCCATCTCGGTATAAATTTTATTTGTTTCTTCACTGATTCCAAGTTTACTTAGTGATTGTTCATTTTATTACTTAGCTTAGCTGATAGCTTTTATGTTTTGTGTCTCTCATTTTCAGGCAACATGTTTTGTAAGATAATCTGCATTTTATAATAGTGTTTACTGTGTTTTTAACAATGTATGTTTGCTTGTGTAGTGTAGTTGTTGTGCTTGTTTTGGTCTGTGCAGATAACAGATGAAAAATGGGGCTCAGAGTTCAGCACTCGCGCCGCGGCGCCATCCAACAAAGAGGATCTCGCGCCGCGGCGCCACAAGAAGTGCCCAGCTACTGCTAACTCGCGCCGTGGCGCCATCCAACAAAGAGGATCTCGCGCCGTGGCGCCACAAGAAGTGCCCAGCTACTGCTAACTCGCGCCGCGGCGCCATCCAACAAAGAGTATATCGCGCCGCGACGCCACAAGAAGTGCCCAGCTACTGCTAACTCGCGTCGCGGCGCCGAGCAGTGGGCAATCCATCGCGCTGCGGCGCCATTAGCGAGTTTTTGTTTTTCCAGTTGCTTTATAAAGCAAGCAGATCGGCCAAGTCTCCATTTTATCTCAACCATCTCAGCCCTCTTCCTTTTGACAGCCTGCACGCATACGACCCATCAGCCATATCACTGCATCCATCGGTCGTGTCTCTACTCATCCTATAAAATCTAATTTGAGCATCAATTTCTCATCAAAGGCTTCCCCACTCAAGTGCTAGGGTTTACTTCAAAAGGTAATTTTTGAGGGTTTTCTTTCGATCAGAGATTTTGTTTAATTTCTTTTCCGTGTTCTTCTTCTGTGATTTGGGGTGATTTCCACTGACGAAAGTCGTTAGAGCAATTTCAATTAAGGGCTGTCCAAGTGTTGTTTGGATATCGCACGCAAGGTGTTTGACAAATTGCCTGAACCAAAAGTGTAGGCCAATTGGGGCTGTCTTGGCTTAATTTTCGCTGGGTTTGCGTTGGGGTTGAGATTGGCAGTGCTTCGAGGGTCGTTATGATAGAGTTTGAATCAAGCCTACTGTTATCATGGCACCAAAAAGGCAGCGTCTTAGTGTCGGTGGATCTTCGTCTTCTGCCGCGGCACCACTACAGGCTTGGGACCCCGCCAAGTTTGTCAATGAGGCAACTTGGAAGCGGTACAGAAACTCCTTTGGCAAGCGCAATTTGCTTCCTGAACGGGGGTTGCGGCCCGATAGAAAGGACGGGGAGCTCATGAATATGATTATCGAGCGGAAGTGGGTAAACTTCACCAAACCGCCCGTATCTGCTGTTGTGCTTGTGGTTCGGGAATTCTATGCTAACGCCAGTCCTGATGGTCCTGCTGTGGTTATAGTAAGGGGTAGGCCGGTGTCATTTGACAATAAAATAATCAATGCACTGTTCGAGGCACCCGACTACGTGAGTAATGATTATATGCAGCTGGGACTCCGGAGTTATGACCAGGAAGATATTATCAAAAGGCTCTGCAAGCCCGGAACGGCTTTGAAGAAAAATGATTATACAGGTGAAAAGACCAGCTTCCCGGCTGCTGTGCTCAGTCGCTATGGGAAGGCGTGGTACAGCTTCATTTGCGCCTCCATGCTACCAACCCGTCACCTAAGCGATGTGACTAAAGACAGGGCGATTCTGCTATTCACCATTGTCACGGGCTTGAACGTGGATATAGGAGTTCTCATCCACGACTCGGTCATTAAGGCAATCAAGAGTACAGTCGTTTCGGGACTTCCCCATCCATCAGTGATCACGACATTGTGCAAGCAAGTAGGGGTACAGTGGGGGCTTGATGAGACAGTTTCGCCGCCCATGACTGTAATTGACCATCTGACGATCAAACGCTTCACTGTTTGGGACGGGGCTGAGTCTTATTTAAGGGGCGAAGGGTACGGACCGCCTACAGCACCACCTCCTTCCGCCGAACCAGAGCCTCCTCAACCACCTGAGGCAGGACCGGCTAATCACGGTCTTTTGGCAAACATCATGGCATCCCTCGCCCTGCTGCATCAGAAGCAGGACGCCGAGGCACAGAGGCAGCGGAGGCATTTCGCTGCTGTGGCTCAAAGGCAGGAGATAGCAATGCAGTACCAGGCTAAGCTGGTGAACATTATGCAAGGGATCTACACTGATTATTGTGGCGAGGGCATTGAGTTCACGCCATACCAGTTTCCCGACCCTCCCATCTTTCCACCATACCCTCCACCATCACCGCCCACCGAAGCTGACGGCGCTGATGAAGATGAAACTGAGACTGCTGCGGAGTGAGCGATCTCCAGGGAACCCCTCTTGTGTATTCAACTACTTTACGTTTTAGCAATGGGGCATTGCTCTCCTAAAGTTTGGGGGTGTTGCTTTTGATTTTTATCTGTTTATCTTAGTGCTGCCATGTTAGGACTACTGTCTGACTTTATTTCTTTATTATGTTTGGATTTATTAGTTTTTGGTGCAGTCTTTTGAACTGCGGGATTTGGTTGATTATCTTTATCATTATGGATGCCATGAACTATTTTTGGTTTTATTTTGATTTTATTTAGCATGATTGTGGTTTTTAGCCATCTTTTTGGGGCTTATACAGATTCAGATGTTTGTGCCATGTAAATGGCCTTTTCACCCTATTTTGAGCTGCTATTTAGCAAGGGTGTTATATTTATCATTGCTAATTTTTGTTTGATTGTGGCTATGTCTAGCGCCAAATGAGTATATCTCTCGTAGAGTTGTGTCAAGCTTGCCTTGTACTAGGGGTTTATGAATTGATAAGTTTAGACTATTATTGATCCGTCCTTCTTGCAAGCTCTGACCAGCTGTGTTAACTAGTTATTTTTCGAATTTAGTTTGTGTGTTTATTGTGTTGACTAGTTGTTCACCCTTATAAACTTTCATTTGTGCAAGGTAATAAAAGACTTGGTTGTTTATGCAGTTTTGGATCTTGGTTTCTAACTCAGGGTGTTGTGCGGTGGGTCGAGATGGAGCGTAAAACGCACTCGCCCATAAACTCAGAGTCGATATCGAGATGGAGCATAAAATGCACTCGCTGATAAATATTCGTTCTTGTTGTGAAGTCTCAGTTGGCTTATGTTGATTACGTGGCCTTTACTGCTCGAGTTATTAGATTCTTAGGGGTGTTCTACACCTAGTGCCCTAAAGCCGTCTGGCTTGTGAGTCGCTGATCAAAAGCTCATTCATGGGTAGTTCTGAATAGCCTAAGGTAATTAAGTACTGTCCGAGTCTGATTTTACTGTCGGCTTGCTAAAACCTTTTGATCTTTTCCTGCATCTGCGTCTTGTTCTTAATGCTTGTTGAATGTTTAAGTTGCGAAGTGTGCTTGGTTTTAACAATCAACTATGCGAGCTTATTTGAGCTATGATTAGTCAGGACGGTTGATCTTCACACACGTGCACAGATTGGATCGATTACAGTCTTATGCTTGAAATAGAATGAACCCTTGTTCATCCCCGTGTTTGACTTATTCTTTTGGGGGTAGTTTTTATAGATAATCGTAGCTGCGATGCTAGTATATATATTTATTTTTCTTTCGCATTCCTAGTGTCTACTGTTATTATTGTGTTAGATAGTTTGCTCGAGGACAAGCAAAGACTTAAGTTTGGGGGTATTTGATGAGTGGGATTTAAACCTGCGAATCGGATATTTTCTGCCTTAAAGACTTACCTGGATTCAAATTTATTTATATAGTTTTATTGGGAATATAGTGTTTTTTTGTTTAATCGTTGCATTGCAGAGCTTCGCAGTGTTTGTGCTGCCTTGAAGGGGAAAAACTGTCATTTTGCGATTTCCCGCGCCGCGGCGCCAATGCCAGGGTCATTGGCCGCGCTGCAGCGCCACAATCTGGCCCACGCTGACGATAGCCGCGCCGCGGCGCCACTTATCCTATTCAGACTCGCGCTGCAGCGCGAGCTCCGTGTCCTAGTTGCTTATGCAGCGCCGCAGCAGGACTCATGGCTTAGTGGCCCGCGCCGCGGCGCCACCTCCGGTTCCCAGGCAGACAGGAATTGTTTGATCTAGCAAAAAAAGAGAGGTTAAAGAAAGGAGGAGGCGGCTGATAAAAAAGAGGAAAAAAGGAGGATAGATCATAGCAAGAAGGAAGAAAAAAAAAGCTTGTAGCAAAGAGATCCATTGCTCTCCATATTTTCAGATCGTGCGCGTAAAGAGATTGCTTGACTGAAGATTACTCCTTTCTATAGGGGTTTTTCTTATTTCAAATCTTCTATTTATTGTATTTGTCTGAAATGGGTAGTGTATTAGAACTTTGTGTTAGTCCCATAGTTATGAACTAACTCCATTGTTAGGATTGCAATGTAACTTTTTGAATAGCTTAATCGACTTTCTCTCTCGTTTTATTTAATGAAGCATTTTGGAATGGGTTGTTGTATTTTGCTTATAATGTCTGATTTCTTGATAAAGAAATAGGTTCTGATAGTAGTGGAAATTGATAAATGGATATTACTGTCTTCCTTTAAATACAATGACACATATTTTGTCCTGACATTTAATTGTGGGCTTATTGTGCTAGTAGGATAGACATATCCTCACTTGCCTTGTGTGACCTTGGAGTTGAGCATAAAGACCTTGGTCAAATAAGAATCACCAATAGACATATTGTGTTCTAGCTTGTCAAGGATGAGCATTTGACCTTTGACAGAAGCTAATGCTTACTTTAATCTCGGTTGGCCATTCCTTGATTTGTTTATATTACGGAGAGTTAGAAGATTAGGCGAAGCATTAGGGGAGTTGTAATCCTATCTTCATTTCTAAGAGCTGCTTCTTTTCGCAATTTGATTGTCCTATAGAAATTGTTTAACCAGCCATCTATTTCTTTTGTTTAGATAAGATTAGTAACGACTTTACCTTAGTAGTTGTTTCCTGTTAAATCTTTGTCCTCGTGGGTTCGACACTCTCTTATCACTGTATTACTTGTTAGACCGCGTATACTTGCGCGTGTTTTTCGGTTGCGAAATCGACCAACAACTAGCATGGATCAGACCAATATTCGAATATGATCCATCGAGCATGTATCGAGTATGGTTTGAAAAAAAATGAAATACTCGAACCCTAATTTGAGCGAATACTGGTATGCTCGAATTCGACTCGTGTATCATTAAACAGAAAACGAGTATGGTTCAGATTCGACTCGGATCAACTTCGAATTCGAGTTTTGAATCATATTTTCGAGCCGATCTCGAGTCTAGTACCGAACTACTTGGCTCGACTTACACCCCTAGATGGTTTTAAACACCACAATGGTCGTCTATTGTATACGCCCATCATGAATTAGTTTACGTGATGGTTTTGGCAATCATGCAAACGTTTAGTGCTTTTGTGATGTTTAATATATTCACATTAACACATAATATATTGTGATTGTCAAAGTCATCACAAAAAAACACGATTTTAGGGATCAAAGATAGACCTGGCAATTTAGGCTCAGGCCGGCCCGCCCATATAAACATGGGCCATGGGCCGCAATATTTTAGCCCAGAAAAATGCGGGCCGTTTTGGCCCGAGTCGCGAAGGCTCGGCCCGGTCCGAGGCCCGCGACTTATTTTTTTTAAAAAACAAAATGTTGCTACTTGTGGGTTATGAGGCTTGAACACAAAATTTGTAAGTAAATAAATAAGAGTTCAAACCAATTGAACTACAACAACTATTTATTTTTAATGCAATCTTCAATATATTATTTCTTTACTTTTGTTCAATATATTAATTGTTTTATTATTAAAACGTGTGTATAATTACTAATAACCTGAATTAATAATGGTAAAGGTAATTGACCATGCTCTTATACCAAAAATTGAACAAGAGGATAGGAATAGCTAAACAATTTGTTAATATTTAAAAGCAAACAAGTTGTAGACGTCTTTTTGATCAATGATCTAAATATGTATTTTGTTGACATATTATATATACTGATAAATTAATGACAATTCCCAATTGATCACAAATACAAAGTCATTAAGATACACTTAAATTAAGTTAATTATATTAAAACTGCAAACGCTTGTTTTTATCAAAAATAAATAAACAACTTTTTAAACCAGTTAATATTAAGGTCGAATGACTAATATTTATTGGGAAAACTAAATATCAATACTAGTATATAATACAAGTCAAGAAGCTATTCGCTCCACAATTAAATTAAATTAATTTGGTTGGTCGAGTTAACTAAAACTAAATTAATAAATAATTATTAGTTAAATTTTTAATTTTATTCACTTTCCCTCCCAATATCAGCCAAAAAATTTCATTTTAAATTTTATTTTGCAAAAAAAAAAAACAGAGGAAGAAACCCGCGGATCGGCCCAACCCGGGCTACGGGCCTCACATTATCATCCCATCAAAACTCGGACCATTTTAGTCCGACCCGCCCATTTGCCAGGTCTAATCAAAGATAAGAACGTGAATTTCTATTTACGAACAATTTATTTCACTATATTAATTGTATCAAATGATACTTGCAGGATTCGAACCATCCCCCCATTTGCAAACTAAATAATGAGTATTACCAGTTTACCAATACACCAAAACTCAGATCATGATTATAATTTTAAAACAAAATATATGTGAGTTGACTTACTAAACAAGATTACTTACACATAAGATTTGATGATTACAATGGCAGACACAAATACTCTATAATAATGGTAAAATTAGTCATCACTGAAAGTCATCATATATTTTATTTTTTTATGATGGATTGAAAATTCCATCACAAAATACCTTTTTTTTATAATTACAAATAAAAATCGTCACAAAAATCTATCTTTTTACATTATTGTCATGGCAGTCATAAAATATTGTTTTGATTATTTCTTACATTAAAATATTAGTGATAACTTAAATGCAATCACAAAAAATGGTATATCTATAAGTGATGACTTAATGCGTCACAGCAAGAAAATTTATTTTGGGTAAAAAATTGGTAATTGACATGGTCATCACAATTATAATACATTGATGGTAAAATTAGTCATCATTAAGAGCCATTATATATACTACTATTATTTTGTGATTTCTTAAAAAGTTCATCACAAATTACTATCTTTTGTGATTGTTTTTAAAAACTATGACAAAGTTTCGTCACGTATTCTTGTTTTTGCTTAAATTCCATGATTGACTCGTTTAATTGCTAGGTTGCAAATTAGTTTATTATTCATTAAAATCTACTGCTAAATTAGACATCAAATCCGTAATTGTTTGGTCACTCTAATTTTCTAAGAAACTAAGATTAATGATGGACTGCAGATTACAAGATTATTATATCTTAGAAAGAATATTCAATTGAATTAAATGCAATCGCTTGTGCTTGTATTGTTTAACTTCATCGGTCTTTCTAATTCTTAAAATATTTACTAGATTAAACTTTTAGTGCTTGTCTGAAGTTATTTAGTAGTTAGGCTTATTTAAATCGCTTGTTTCTATATCTAACTAAAATTAAGGAAAGATATGGAATAATTCTAAATGGTGAATTGATTCTAACGATAATTATTTAAAGTACTAATTGTTTATACTTGTGTCCATGATCAGTGTAAGTTTCTGAAGGTGGAAGTTGAATTAATCCAAGACTCGTTTTTTTGATTTATTTCATTAGATTATTTTGCGTTATTTGTGTACTTGTTTACTTTATTCAACAACGTTCAATAACACCCTTTTTGGAATACAAAGTATAAAAATAAATTAATCATTCTCTGTGGGATCAACTCTTACTTTTACCACTACATAAATATCATTCGTAGTAAGATTTTATTTTTAGTTGCCCGCGACAACACACCAATTACTAACATTGAATTGCACATCTTTGATAATTGTTTGTTTGAACAAAATTTGTAGTTATTTTAAAATAAATAAGTATATTACTCCATCCGTTCCTAAAAGATTGTCGTTTTAGAAGAAAAAATTTGTTCCAAAAAGTTTGTCGTTTAAAACTTTCGAAGAGAATAAATTATTTAGTTTCCTATATTACCCCTAACTTCTCTCATTATCCCAAGAAATTCTCTTCCTTGTATTAATAGTTTTTAACTTCCCATAAAGGGGTAGTGATGAAATTTCAAATAAATTTTACATGTCAAATGATACTTTCTTAATCCATGTACAAAAACCTTAAATGACAATCTTTTAGGAACGGAGGTAATATCTCATAAAACTGCTCACATACACTCACATGCATATTTTGTTGAGCCACGTGCAGAGCAAGTCATTATATATATATATATATATAATAAAATATAAATGATTTTGAATTTCCCGCTCACTCAATAAATCATATGGGCTGTCCAAAGTTTGGGATAAATCCCACCGTTCATACATCTATCTAATAAAATATATCTATCTATCTAATAATCTAATAATAATTTAATAAAATACAAATGACTTTAAATTTTCCGCTCACTCAATAAATTATTTTGGTCGTTCAAAGTTTGAGACAAATCATATTATCCATATAGTGCCGGAGACACGGGACCCAGCTAGTATATATTATATAGAATAAATTAGACATTAAAAATAATTTATTTAAAAATAATAAAATTGTGCTTTGCACGTATGAGCCACGTATCTAATTTCAATTTCAAATAAACCATCAAAATTCAAATCCCTTGGTCGAGTACTGGACCAACTAAACCTCTCTCACCTGACAGGCTGACTCTCTGTATTTCTGGAACCAAAACATATTAATCAAACACCTCATTATTTGTTTTTTGACGCAACAATTTCAAATGAGTCACATGTAAAAATAAAAACACGCATGCCTAAGCAGTGATGAAGCTATGATTTTCTTAGCAAGGTCAAAATTTTTTGAGGTTATAAATAATTTGTCGGGATCCGGGGACAGTGTCTTTCGCCAAATTTTATGGACAATTTTATACTACATCCGTTTTTAAAAGATGAGAACAAATTCTATGTCTCTATTTTTTTTGTCTTTTTATATTTTTTCAATTTAAATTTTGACATCTAGTCTCTTATTTAACACCAATTAACTCTAAAATTAAATAAGAGGTTTGGTGTCAAAATTTAAGTAGAAGAACACAAGGAGGACATGAAAAATGGGAACAGAGGATCTGCTCTCTTAAAAGATTGTCGTTTAAAATTTTTATACATAGATTAAGAAAGTCATTTAATACTACTCTGTCATTTAACAATTAAAATTTGTTTGAAATTTCATTAATACCCATTTATGGGAAATTGAAAACTATTAGTAATACAAGATAGAATTTTTTGGAACATACTGTATACGAAAGTAAATAATTTATTCTTCTCAAAAGTTGTAAACGACAAACTTTTTGAAACAATTTTTTTTTCTAAAACGATAATCTTTTAGGAACGGAGAAAATATTTTAGTATATGTATTTAATTAATTACAATGATGATATATATATATATAGTCAATAGTAACATTATATATACACACCAATTAAACCCTAATCAATTAATAAGTTTATATATATATATATATATAATATTCGTGTGATTCCCTAAATATTTCAATACATAATATAAATTAAAATTTTAGTCTCTGTCCCCTCAAAAAGATAAGTCAAGTACAATTTACACATAAAAAAAAGTATGAAAGAAAGAGAGAAAAAATTCTAAATTTATCCTTCAAGATTATATAAAGTGATGATTATTTTTATTTTTTTATACTAATGTCCCATTAAATAATTTGATTATCCTTCACTTTATATATTTTATTTTATTTTATTGTGACAAAAAAAATATACCTTTATTAGTCATCCTTTTAAGTACGGAAAAAGTATTTACTTTAAGATAATTAGAAGAAGATGGATATACAAAGCAAATAGGAGTGATATATAGAGTTGAGATTTGATTGAGAAAAACGTTACAAAATTTCAATTCTAAGTTCGCCACCTTTTTTCTCAATTAGAAAATTTTCAATGAAGTGAATCTATTTAATAAAATACAAATGATTTTGAATTTTTCGCTCACTCAATAAATTATCTGGACCGTCCAAAGTTTGAGATAAATCCCACCGTCCATACATCTATCTAATAAAATACATATATCTATCTAATCTATCTAATAATGATTTTGAATTTCCCGCTCAATTAATAAATCATCTGGGTCGTTCTAAGTTTGAGATAAATCTCACTGTCCATACAGTGCCGGAGGCACGGGACCCAGCTAATTTATATATATTACATCTAATTTCTTTTTTAAAATTTATATTATATTAAAATTTAAAAAAAAAACGGAAAAGAAGTTCAATGAGATCAATTCACTCCACTCTCTACTACGTGGCTTTTTCCCCTACGGCTTATTCGTACATAGTCATAGTCTACTTCTCCTCAAGTGTCATAATTTTATTATTTATTTATTTATGCTATATGAATAACGTTTAATTATTAAGTTAGTTATAAATTATAATCATATACTAGAGTTTTATCATATACATGTTTATTATACATACAGACAGGATCAAGAGTAGACCTCTTAAGTAATAGAACTCTCTTAAATAATAGAATTTTATCAAAACGACGTAATTTTGATAAGACGCGGTGGCATTTTTATAAATACCATGCCACTGCGTATTTACAAAAATGTCACCGCTTCTTATCAAAACTACGTCGTTTTGATAAAAATCTATTATTTAAGGCATTCTACTACTTAAGAATTCTACTCTTGATCTTTTCTGATTATACATATTATTGTGTGTGTATATATACGAGGACTGATCTAAAACATTATTCGTAAATAACACTCTCTCTTAAATAACACTCTTTTATTAAAACTACCACTCCATTTTAATATTATTTTGTATTTTAAAAAAATTCCAAAACAAAATAATTTTAATAAATGACTGTTATTTAAAAAAAATATTATTTAAAAGGAGTGTTTTAGATCTGTTATGATATATACACTCATCGGTTCTGTTTAATTTATTTGGTGCAATTTTCGCTGGTAACCATTATTGTAACTAAATGTGTTGTTCGATTTGTTTTTTTAGTTTATTGTTTTTTTTTTCAATTTGGTTTTGTGATTTCCGCCCCTACCCAATATCATGTTGAAATATTTATTTTAAAATTAACTGGACGTAAGTATCGAAAATGCCCTAATATTGAATTTTTAGGTTAAATTTGAGAGGGGTTAGTCTAAAATTAATTTTGGTCAATTCATCGATACAATGTCGACACGTATGTGGAAGGTGATCTTTTTCTCTGTGTGTCAGTACTGTATTAATCAATTGATTAACTTATTATGAAATTAACTTCATAATAACTAAATAAGTGGATACAGAATAAATAAAAATTATAAATAAGATTATTTTTGTGATACAGAATGAGTACTAAGGCAAGTGGATAAATTAGGAGTTGACACTTGGCACCTGCCCCATAATAATTCACCCCATATACGTAATTAAGTGGATAAATTAAGAGTTGACACCTACCCCATAATAATTGACCCCATATGACCTAATTATACTCAATGTTCCAGTAGTCAAATCAGTAGGGGTAGGGGAGGTACCCACGTGGCAGAGACCCAATAGAAAAGAAATTGCATGCATATATATATATATTATATATATATAAGATGACACGTACCGATGTACGTCTGAATTGGGGGTGTAAATTCAGTGCACACAGTATACATTCATATTCTTCCCATGCATGATTGTTCATGCAGAAGACATCGGGTCAGGTCAGGTCAGGGCTGGGCAGGGACATACCCATAAAAGGGCAAACACCCCTTGTAGATTCTTCATAGTACTTTGCCACTATATTGACTAGGTTTCTAGAGCTAATTGTTTAGCACGTGAGGAGTGACAAATGTATAGTATGAAAATTATATTACTACTTTTTAGGGTCCATTTCATAAACTAAAAATAAAAAATATCACTTCTCATAAGTTTTCTAGTGATTGTTTAGCATGTGAGGAGTGACATATGTATAGAATGAAAATTGGTATATTTCATAAAAAAAATAAATTAAAAAGAAGGTATTATTTGATATTTTTTTCCTACAAAAGTTGTATTTTTTAAATTGCTTTTGATAATATTAAAAGTTACACACAATGTACTCAAGTTTGATATCCTAATTATAAAATTATCATGCTATCACAATTAAAGACTTAATAATAAAATATTGGTCCCGCAATATATTGCGCTAACTTTACGTCGAATTACAATTATGAAACTTAATTTATACACGGGATCGATAAGAATTATAGGAGCAAAGTAACTTACAGTCAAAAAGTCAACGTATAATATTCGCAATATATATCATTTCCGATTTTTTTTATGTTCAATAATTTTAGTACAAAAAAGTATAATTTGTATATTTTTTTTTATAACTTGACAAGAGTTCATTAGTTTTTTAGTCATTTAGTCTACTCCTAAAACTAACAAATTATAGTGTTTGTGAGTACATAATTAAACATTGAACAAAAACATAATAATAATATCTATAAATGAGACTATTTTGTGGAACCTAGGAAGTAGTATATTATAAATTAAAAAATACTGTAATATATATTGCGACTTTACACGTTGACTATTTTATTGCGAGTTACATGAATAAATCTAATTCGTAATACTTTTACGATCTATTTAATGCAGTAGGTCAATTTTATAATATTATCCAATCTCATGTATTAATATACGTCGCAATCGTAATTTGACAAATTTTTATTAATATATAGTAAGACTTTTATAAATTTTATTAAAACTTATTTTGTATTATAATATCTTTAAAAAATTTTACAATGTCGTAATTATTGATGAAACAAATTAAAATGTGAATTGAATATATTTTTAAAAAAAAAAGTTGTGCAATTATAATCATTCATATGAGCTGTAGTGAATACTACGATACTTTCTTGTTTTAAGTTATATAGGGTATTGTTTGATAGAATTGCGTAATAAAAACTTATTAAATAAAGGCACTGTATAAAATAGAGGCTATTTTTAAAATAGAATTTAAATGTAAAAGAGTTATTTGATAATCAGTCTTTATTGTATATTTGAATATAATATTTTACTATTTATCCTTATATCAATTTATTAAAAATATAATTAATTTAAATTAAATCTCCAATAATGTATAACTAGTAAAATATTTTAAGTCTAATAAAACATAATAATAATTCTGATAATTTTACATAATTACTATAATATATGGCGATGGCGGCGGCGGTGGTGGCGGTGGCGGTAGTGTGTAAGACCCCGAATTTTATGAAATAAAAGTATTCAATTTTTCTTATAATTATTATTCAGTAAATGATTAAATTGATAAAAGGTTAAAGTTAAGGGTGATATATGTAAATATTTAAAATAAGCAAGTGGTTATAAAATACTCATTGTTGTCGGAGAATATTCGTTTGGTCGTGGAATATTCTTACTGTCGGAGAATATTCGTACGACGGCACAACCATTTATGGACCCCATAACAGAATAACTGTCGAATGAAGAAAATGACAAGTATGAGTTTTTTTATAAATAACGGCGGCGTAGTTGTTATCGTTAAAACTGTACTGGAATACCCGGTGGGTAAAGTAAATTAATACGTGTTATTGCACAGTAGCACGCAGTATTGCACAATATTTTTGGATTATTGATTCTTACGTAAGAAGGCACTACTCAATTATTGTTACAGTAATTACTGTTTAATATTTTATTTTATTGATTCAATAAGTGTTACGTTGATATTTTATATTATTATTATTTCAATAATTGACACTGTACAATATCTCCATTATCAGATCAATAATTCATATTATTTGAATAATATTGTTAGATATCATTATTGACAATGTCTAAGGAAGTTCTGTCTAGGAAAGGGGTTTGGTCATCTAATTGTGCGTCAATAAAGAGAAATCCTTATCGGAAAGCCCCATCTTTCCTGGGAACGACCTAGTTGTCATAATTGTGATTCTGTAATATTATTTATAAATAATTAATTATTGATTTATATAATAAGGAAATATTTATTTTATGTGGATATAATTAATGGATAGGAAATTTTTTTATTTTGTGTGGATATAAATGAAGGAATTAATGCTGATGTGTTTTATCAGTATTTTATCAGAATGGAAGAATTCTTAGAAAGTGTCAATTGTTAAAAATTGATATTTTATCTTACATTATAAATGTATAATGTGGTTATATAATAATATAATAATGGTGATAATTTCACACTAAATTCACGGTGCATGAATCAAATGAGAGAAATCTAGAAATCAAAAGAAGAACAAAATATGAGATTTTCAGAAAAATCAGTTTATTACTTGATTTTGTAAAATTCATAACTCTTTGTGTATAATGAGTTAGGAGATGAGTCATATATCAAAAGAAAGCCCTGGAAGTAAGCTAAGCGTAGAAATTTGAATCACCCAAATATTCTTTGTGAATTTTTCGTGGTGACAGTTTGAGTGAAACTGGTACGAGGGACTCCGAAAATCAAATCAGTGTTCTTAAAGCTCAATTGTGTGAGTTATAATTTTAATCCGACCGTTAGATCATTGTGATTTTTGGATATGTTGTATATATATAAGTTGAGTATATGTCCACAAATTTTGAACCATTAAAGATTAACGTATGATTTGTTATGAATTTTAAGAAGTGTTAAAAATCATCCGTATGAGAATTTCGGTCATTTTTCATTTGGAATTTGAAAAAACTTAAAGCTACAAAGTTGTAGAGAATTTAATTTCTATGGAATGGACATAAAATTCATATTTTTCTGATAAAAGGGCTATTTATTATGAATTATAAAAGTTTTGAAAATTAAATATTTTTGTTAAAATTATAGGTGAGACCCACTTTTGTTTTTTTTAAAAACATGTGGGCTGCAAATTTTTTTCCAAGATGGCTTGCTTAGCTTTTCAACAAAGAAGGTGCGTAGAAGATAAGAAAAAAAATATTATTTTATTAATTTAGTCTCCTTTGGCGTTCTAAGCATTTTTCTATAAATAGGGTGCTTAGTTAAAATTGAAAATCACACCAGAAACATAAGTTTTATCTCTCTATATTATTAAGCGTATTTTATGAGTATTTAGACACTTTGAGAGTTGTTATTCAGTGCAAGTTTCCTTCAGCGTTATATCCGATATTCCAGTCAGAAGTACTATTCTTTTGAGTTAAGGGATAGTAAGGCATGTTATTTTTTTTCATAATGATGTTATTCTTTCAATATCATTATACCGAAATATTGGTATGTATTTTATTGTGAAATTTCTACCTTTTCGTGTCGGGGTTACTATTTACGTATACGCCACTATTCACGTATACGACATTATTCATGTATATGACACTATTTACGTATATAACATTATTTAATAATTCTCATTTCTAATACTTTTGACAAATTATTATCAGTTAAGGCAACACTTAAATTCGGGTAGATATTAAAATATACTGGTCCATGGGCAAGGCTAGTTTCAATAGCTCCCATGAGAGAGGCTTTCCAGTTAAGACACCTACCATCTCTAAGTGTACACTGAATACTGGTATTTTGGCCAAGTAAGGTCAAGGGTTTGAAAGCAACTTGGACAAGTCCTATATGAACATATTTATATTTTTGCAAAAAAGGGTACAAATCTTCAACATGAAATAAATATAAAATTTCATCATTATTCTGTAAAGGAACAGCATGCTCAAAGGTCTTAATTATCCTTTTGCTGATAAAATCAAAGGTTCCAATTTTGTAAATTGTTTCTGGTTTGATTTTAGGAATAGTCCATTTATCAAGGGCTTCCTTTACATCCTGATAAGCTATAAGTTCGGTAGCTTCAACTGTAGAGGCTGAAGCATTAGCAACGGTTGAAAGAGAGGTAGAAAAATCAGTCATTTTTCAAAGTGATCATATATGCGTAATTTATAAGCAATATATTCATTAATATATTAATAATCTAACATGGCTATGAATACTTACCTGGATCTCCTCCTTTTGCCATATTATTCCGTATTCACCTTAAAGTTTTAACAACTTTAAATCCCTACATCAGGAAACAAAGCCAACAAGGACATACTGTCCTTATTGACACTAACCTCTTTAGTAGCCAAGTGGCTATTCCCAAAATGATCCCTTGGGAAGAAATAACTTTCCCAAAACAATGGCAAATTACTAATGCCGTTCCTACCAGACCAATAATTAGACAGAATCTAGAAGATGTTATTCAAACCAGTAATGGAAATGTTTATCTGAAATTTCAAAGACCTTTTACCCGAAGTCGGTCTATTAACAATATTTCTTATAATATTGATTTTCCAGAATCTTCTAGACAATCTGTGTCTGATCCTTTAGAATCTGTTTATCAAGATAAAATTCCCAGCAATGAATCTGTTAAAAATGAAGATATTGTTAGAGGAATTCATATTTCTGAAAATCAAATACCTCATGGTATTTATGAGGCTACTCCTCAGAACAGAAGACCTTATAGTCCAACTGCTAGTGATATGAATTTTGAATGTTAAATGGATTTTTCTCCAAATAGCAAAATTCGCCAATGTTTAAATCAGGAATTCATGCAGGATAAATACCAGAACTTTAGAAATTGGTATTTTAAAAATCATGATAATAATAAGTTAGCAGAAATTAAAGCTAATTATTATGCTTATCTGAATAGTAACCAGTGTGTTTTATCATTTGTTAAATGGTATTATGATTTTGTCTTAAAATCAAATTCTTACACTGAAACCCAACTGAATGTTTTAACTGGAATTCAAAAAGATTGGATTACCACTAATGGCAATATTATTCAATCTATTCATCCTCCTCCTAAGTCTCTTGAACTTAGTCCAGGAAATGAAAATTTGAAACCCTTAGTTATTAACCCGTATGTTGATATTTCTGAAACCTCTCATCAACAACAGGAAGTTAAAATAAAGGACATTTTGCCTTTGTCAAAACAGAATAATTATACTAATCTATTCCTTCAAACTGTAGGAAAACAGTTAACCAGAATTGAAGAACAAGTAAATCATATTAATGATAACTGTCAAATTGTTCCTCAAAAGGTTGACCTTCAACCAGCAACTATTAAACCGCCATTAGAAGTTAGTAATTTTAAAATGAAATCTTCTAAAAACAGTGATAGTTTTATTGATAATCTTTTAAATAAAATGAAAGATTTAAAACTAACACCCGCATCCTCGTCCCAGCTCAATATGATGTCTGGACAACCTTCCTCTCAAACTAGTAATAGTAATACTGATAATGAGGAAGATGATTCCGATATTTCCCCTATTAATATTTTTGAAATCCAGAATAATTTCCAGGAAATGCAAAATATTAATAAAACTACTTATAGTCGTAAGCCTATTAATAGAATGGCTTTATCCGGACCCAGTAGGTACTATTACCCCAGACCTACTCCTCAAGATATTCTGTATGAAGAAGACTTTCTTCATTCCCAGAAGTCTTACCATGGTAAAACCATTTATGAATGGAATATCGATGGTAAAACAGAATATCAGATTTTTGAAACCATCCATCATATCTTGATGTATGCTACTGTCTGTAAACAGAATGATAATACAGACCATCAGATTTGTCGTTTCTTAGTCAATGGATTCACTGGCATTCTTAAAGGATGGTGGGATAATGTACTCTCTGATAAACAGAGAACAGAAATCCTTCAATCCTATAAAGAAGAAACTGACTCTGTTACTACACTTCTTACCAGAAGAGAAGATGCTTGTTACACTTTAGTTCAAGCTATCGTTCATCATTTTGTAGGACCAGGACAGATAAATACTGATAGAAGTAGAGAACTTTTACAGAACCTTCGTTGCCCATCTCTAACCCATTTTAGATGGTATAAAGATGTTTTCCTAATGAAAGTCATGCAAAGAGCAGACGCTAACAGTGAACATTGGAAAGCCAAGTTCGTAGATGGACTTCCTACTTTCTTTGCAGAAAAGGTTAGAAAAAAGCTTAGAGATAAGCACGACCGAATGAGTATACCCTATGACCAGTATTCTTATGGCCATCTTATTTCAGTAATTATTGAAGAAGGTTTATCTTTATGCAATGATATGAAACTTCAACAATTAATGAAAAAACAGAATCTTACTAAAAGACATGAAATAGGAGAATTTTGTGATCAATTCTCTTATGATACAAAATTACAGTATCCTCACAAAACTAAAAAACAGCAAAGTTCTAGACCCTCTAGATCTTACAGAAAACGTTCTTCTAAAAAATCCTCAAAAAACAAAACTCCTGAAAAATCTTCCAAGAAAAGAAAGAGTAGCAAAAGGAAAGATAAATCTAAAATCCAATGCTATAAATGTGGAAAAACAGGACACTTTGCTAATAAGTGCAATTCAAAATTAAAGCAAAAGCTTAACGAATTATCCCTTGATGAGGATATCCAACAGCAAATTCTTAATTGTTTATCTAATAATGATTCTGAGTCTAGCTCAGATAATGACTTAGCTGAAGTCTATTCAGAATCGGATAATAATTCTGACACAGAACAATGTCAAACTTGTACCGTTAATAACTGCAATACAGCTACTGAAGCTAATTACTGGAAAGCTATTGTCGAAATGAATGGTTTAGATATAGGTGGTCCTAGCATCAATGTCTTAACTGATCATCAAAAATCTCTTCTCGACCTAGCTGATCAGATTAAAGATCCAGAAATTAAATTAAAATTTTTAGAAATCTGTTATACAAAACAAAAGGATGAAGACACTCTTCCCCTTAATCAGTATAGTATGAAAGAAGTTATGAAACGTATTCAAGGAGTCTCTACAGTTGAAAAGCCTACTACTATACAGGATTTAAAAAATGAAATAAATATTTTAAAATCTGAAGTAAAACAATTACAGAATAATAATATTATTATCTTTCAAGATTTAACCAATATTAAAAATAAGTTAAATCACAAACAGGATAACATAGAATCCTCCAAACAACCCGAATCCTCTGATAAACCAGAATCTTCTGAACAATATTTAATGCTTATGAATCAAGTAGTCTTTCAGAAATGGTATATTAGAATTACTTTTATTATCAAACCAGATTTTGTCATAAAAGATGCCATTGCCCTTGTTGACAGTGGTGCTGACATGAACTGTATCCAGGAAGGATTAATTCCTACCAAATACTTCCAGAAAACCACTCAATCCCTAACTAGTGCAAGCGGTAACACTATGAATATTAAGTACAAAATCCCTGAAGCCTTAATCTGTAATCAAGGCCTTTGTCTGCCTACTTCTTTTGTTCTTATCAGAAACATGAATCAAAGTATCATTTTAGGCACCCCCTTTTTATGCCTTTTAATGCCTATTACAAAAATTGATACTTTAGGAATTCATACAACTCTTAACAACAGACATATTGTTTTTGAATTTATTACAGAACCTTACACTAAAGAATTAAATCAAGTCAAAGATATGATTTATTCTAAAGAACAACAAATCAATTTTATTCAGAAAGAAATAAAATTTCTTACTACAGAACAGAGAATTTTACAACCCTCTTTACAGGAAAAAATTAAATTAATCCATAAAACTCTTCAAACAGAAGTCTGTAGCGATGTCCCGAACGCCTTCTGGAATAGGAAGAAGCATATTATTTCTCTTCCTTATGTCCCGAACTTTAATGAGAAAAATATTCCTACTAAATCTCGACCCAGTCAGATGAAGAAAGAATATTTGCTCCTCTGCAAAACTGAGATTGAATCCCTTCAACAGAAAAAGCTAATAAAACCTAGTACTTCTCCCTGGAGCTGTACAGCTTTTTATGTTAATAAAAATTCAGAAATTGAGAGAGGAACTCCTCGTCTCGTTATCAATTATAAACCACTGAATGAAGCTCTTCAATGGATTAGATATCCTATTCCGAATAAGAAGGATCTTCTTGACCGTCTCCATGATGCCACAATTTTTTCTAAATTTGATATGAAATCAGGATTTTGGCAAATACAAATTAGAGAACAGGATACTTATAAAACTGCTTTTACAGTGCCTTTTGGTCACTATGAATGGAATGTTCTTCCATTTGGAGTTAAAAATGGACCTTCAGAATTTCAGCATATCATGAATGATATTTTTAATCCCTTTACTGAATTTATTATCTGTTATATTGATGATGTTTTAATCTTCTCCTCTTCTATTGAACAGCACATTAAACATTTAAACATTTTCAAAAATGTTATCATAAAAAATGGTTTGGTAGTTTCTGCTCCTAAAATGAAACTTTTCCAAACAAAGATCCGATTTCTTGGACATAATATTTCCAATGGAACTATTATTCCTATTGATAGATGTATTGAATTTGCATCTAAATTTCCAGATGAAATAAAAGATATTAATCAGCTGCAAAGATTTTTGGGAAGTTTAAATTATATACGTGATTACTATCCGAATCTTTCCCAAGATGCTTCTATTCTGTATACTCGCCTTCGGAAAAATCCTTTACCTTGGACCGAAGAACATACTGATGCAGTAAAGAAAATTAAATCTAGAGTCAAACAGTTACCCTGCTTATCTTTACCAAATCCCGAATGGAAGAAGATTGTTCAGACTGATGCTTCTAATACAGGATATGGAGGTATTTTAAAACAATTTAATCCTAACAGTAATAAAGAGGATCTTATTCGCTTTACTTCAGGAACTTGGAAAGGACCTTCTTTGAATTATCCTACTATTAAAAAAGAATGTCTTTCAATTGTTAAATGTGTTTTAAAGTTTCAGGATGATCTTTTGAATCAACACTTTTTAATTAGAGTTGATTGCTCAGCAGCTAAACAGATCTTTAAAAAAGATGTTCAAAATCTGGCATCCAAACAGATATTTGCTACTTGGCAAAGTATTTTATCGGTATTCGACTTTGATATTGAATATATCAAAGGAAAACAGAATTCTTTACCGGATTTTCTAACCAGAGAATACTTGCAGGAATGACCAGTAGAGGTCGTGGCCGCGGTCAAAGAGGCCGAGGCAGGGCTAATCTCTATTATACAGAATTCCCCAGCCTGAATACTCAAACCAGTAATTCTTCGGCTTCTTCTAGCCAACCAACAGTAAAAGATATTCTTCTTTTACCTGAACAGTATATTCCCAATACTTATGTGGAAGAAACAGTATTGATAATTGAACAGAATGATGAAAAATGGATGAAAGATCCATGGGAGATCAAACGCCGTTATTTAACGACACAACAGTCTCCTCCCCGTTTCAACCAGTACCGTTATGTATATGAACAGATCATTTTAGAAACAGCATCTATGGATATAAAGCATACGCTTCATGATCCATCAAAAACAGCAAGTCCAATACAATACAGTAAAACCACTATCAAGAGCATTATGCCTCTTGCTAATTGGGGTATTAATCCCCATACTACCCGTATCATTGACTCCAGTCATTCTACAGAAACCAGGTATAGCTATTGGGATTATATTGATTCCTTTACGCAAGTCTTTTACTACCAGAATCCGATTCACAACCATTCTTGGTTCATCAGAATCTGTCCAGAAGTATTACGAAACGAAATTCCCAATTGGTTTTTCGTTTGGTGGGATAAAATAGGTATTACTATTGACACCCTACCAGAAACAGTCCAAACAGCATTTAGGGAATGACAAGTTGCCTATGCCCATATACCAGTTAATAAAGAATTATCCATGCAGAAGTTATTTGCCCATTTCATAATTCGTTTTGGAATTCCTTGGATTTGGAAGTGGGATTTTCAATGTGATTACCAGAACAAGATCCCTCGCCTAAAAAGGGTATTCTTTACCAAATGGTGGGATAAGGGACTTAACCCTAATTTACCAGAACTCCTCAAGACCATAAAAGGTCATACCCAGGCCTGTTTAGATGTTATGCCACAGAGCCTTCCAGCATTAACACCAGTAAACCCTTTTGTTAAAATCCAAACGGATTTAAAACAAAAGTTTCCAAATTTAACCGAAACAGAACTCTTAATCAAGACTATGGATTATATGAAGACACAATTTCTACAATCCTTAGCTCCGGATGATGCTTCCATGAAAACAGTTACTACTGATGAAGACTCTGAACAGGATGAGAACCAGTTCAATGTATTAGCAGGAGAAAGTCAAGAACCAGAACCCACCATGGGAGATTTTTGGGATTCTCTTACCAGCATGATATCTGAAAAGATGGCACAAGATAAAAAAGGTAAAGGAAAGTCGTAAAGACGTTCCACTATCAGAAATAATCAATAGAAGAAGACAACCACCTATCCTCCACTACAGCATCAATCAGCAGAAGAGGACAACCACCTGTCCACTACAGTAATTCCACTACCAGAAAGCAGTTGCCAGCTGTCCTCTATCATCAGAAGACGCCATCCAGCTGTATTCCACTCATCCGACAGTTTGTCTCATGCCCCTCCACTTCTCATGGCTGAGATTTAAAGAAGACAAGATAAGGACTGACAGCCGACTCCACCAGCCAGCACGCCAG
The DNA here is from genome assembly GCA_020205505.1 of Panax japonicus. NCBI lineage: Eukaryota > Viridiplantae > Streptophyta > Magnoliopsida > Apiales > Araliaceae > Panax > Panax japonicus. The sequence continues at coordinate 182,906 of JAINUV010001405.1, forward strand.
ATTCTTTCTTATCTTCTTACCTGTATAAATTGGGAGACCTCACCCATTGTTGAGGCAGAATTCTCTTTAGCTTGGATTTGCTCTCTCTCTCTCACTTGTAAAACTATTAGATAAATAAATAAATTCAAAGTTTGAAGACATCCAAGATTTCTCTGTAAGTTTTTAATTATTGCTGCAGTAGATTATTATGTTTCTTTATTAGAACTTTTAGATTATCATACTGAAAATAGTAATCGTTATTTAACAGCATATCGATCTGCAACAAACAATTACAATCGTTCTTATTTTCTAGAACAATTTCATAAATCTGAAAATTATATTGTTTTAACAAAACAAGCTATACAGGAAGAAACCTGTAGGCTCATCGTTTTGGGTAGAACCCCTACCCCTTAAACAGTAACTTTATGAGATCATATATGTGATAATTTATCTGTTAATATATAGTTAATATATTTTTAAAATTCCATGACATGTATTAATTAAGATAGATCAGGGATAATTCTTGATTAAGTGGGACGTCACCAAAGTCGCGTTTTGATTCTCGGCCTTTATCCGTGTTAAGGAGTGTGGCTATTTCTTGTAAATCGTTGACAGACGTGCTTAATCTTCCCTTATCTCCGATCCTCCCTTAATTGGTATCAGAGCCATGTTAGATTATTAATATATTAATGAATATATTGCTTATAAATTACGCATATATGATCACTTTGAAAAATGACTGATTTTTCTACCTCTCTTTCAACCGTTGCTAATGCTTCAGCCTCTACAGTTGAAGCTACCGAACTTATAGCTTATCAGGATGTTAAGGAAGCCCTTGATAAATGGACTATTCCTAAAATCAAACCAGAAACAATTTACAAAATTGGAACCTTTGATTTTATCAGCAAAAGGATAATTAAGACCTTTGAGCATGCTGTTCCTTTACAGAATAATGATGAAATTTTATATTTATTGCATGTTGAAGATTTGTACCCTTTTTTGCAAAAATATAAATATGTTCATATAGGACTTGTCCAAGTTGCTTTCAAACCCTTGACCTTACTTGGCCAAAATACCAGTATTCAGTGTACACTTAGAGATGGTAGGTGTCTTAACTGGAAAGCCTCTCTCATGGGAGCTATTGAAACTAGCCTTGCCCATGGACCAGTATATTTTAATATCTACCCGAATTTAAGTGTTGCCTTAACTGATAATAATTTGTCAAAAGTATTAGAAATGAGAATTATTTCTCATGGCTATGAATACTTACCTGGATCTCCTCCTTTTGCCATATTATTCCGTATTCACCTTAAAGTTTTAACAACTTTAAATCCCTACATCAGGAAACAAAGCCAACAAGGACATACTGTCCTTATTGACACTAACCTCTTTAGTAGCCAAGTGGCTATTCCCAGAATGATCCCTTGGGAAGAAATAACTTTCCCAAAACAATGGCAAATTACTAATGCCATTCCTACCAGACCAATAATTAGACAGAATCTAGAAGATGTTATTCAAACCAGTAATGGAAATGTTTATCTGAAATTTCAAAGACCTTTTACCCGAAGTCGGTCTATTAACAATATTTCTTATAATATTGATTTTCCAGAATCTTCTAGACAATCTGTGTCTGATCCTTTAGAATCTGTTTATCAAGATAAAATTCCCAGCAATGAATCTGTTAAAAATGAAGATATTGTTAGAGGAATTCATATTTCTGAAAATCAAATACCTCATGGTATTTATGAGGCTACTCCTCAGAACAGAAGACCTTATAGTCCAACTGCTAGTGATATGAATTTTGAATGTTAAATGGATTTTTCTCCAAATAGCAAAATTCGCCAATGTTTAAATCAGGAATTCATGCAGGATAAATACCAGAACTTTAGAAATTGGTATTTTAAAAATCATGATAATAATAAGTTAGCAGAAATTAAAGCTAATTATTATGCTTATCTGAATAGTAACCAGTGTGTTTTATCATTTGTTAAATGGTATTATGATTTGTCTTAAAATCAAATTCTTACACTGAAACCCAACTGAATGTTTTAACTGGAATTCAAAAAGATTGGATTACCACTAATGGCAATATTATTCAATCTATTCATCCTCCTCCTAAGTCTCTTGAACTTAGTCCAGGAAATGAAAATTTGAAACCCTTAGTTATTAACCCGTATGTTGATATTTCTGAAACCTCTCATCAACAACAGGAAGTTAAAATAAAGGACATTTTGCCTTTGTCAAAACAGAATAATTATACTAATCTATTCCTTCAAACTGTAGGAAAACAGTTAACCAGAATTGAAGAACAAGTAAATCATATTAATGATAACTGTCAAATTGTTCCTCAAAAGGTTGACCTTCAACCAGCAACTATTAAACCGCCATTAGAAGTTAGTAATTTTAAAATGAAATCTTCTAAAAACAGTGATAGTTTTATTGATAATCTTTTAAATAAAATGAAAGATTTAAAACTAACACCCGCATCCTCGTCCCAGCTCAATATGATGTCTGGACAACCTTCCTCTCAAACTAGTAATAGTAATACTGATAATGAGGAAGATGATTCCGATATTTCCCCTATTAATATTTTTGAAATCCAGAATAATTTCCAGGAAATGCAAAATATTAATAAAACTACTTATAGTCGTAAGCCTATTAATAGAATGGCTTTATCCGGACCCAGTAGGTACTATTACCCCAGACCTACTCCTCAAGATATTCTGTATGAAGAAGACTTTCTTCATTCCCAGAAGTCTTACCATGGTAAAACCATTTATGAATGGAATATCGATGGTAAAACAGAATATCAGATTTTTGAAACCATCCATCATATCTTGATGTATGCTACTGTCTGTAAACAGAATGATAATACAGACCATCAGATTTGTCGTTTCTTAGTCAATGGATTCACTGGCATTCTTAAAGGATGGTGGGATAATGTACTCTCTGATAAACAGAGAACAGAAATCCTTCAATCCTATAAAGAAGAAACTGACTCTGTTACTACACTTCTTACCAGAAGAGAAGATGCTTGTTACACTTTAGTTCAAGCTATCGTTCATCATTTTGTAGGACCAGGACAGATAAATACTGATAGAAGTAGAGAACTTTTACAGAACCTTCGTTGCCCATCTCTAACCCATTTTAGATGGTATAAAGATGTTTTCCTAATGAAAGTCATGCAAAGAGCAGACGCTAACAGTGAACATTGGAAAGCCAAGTTCGTAGATGGACTTCCTACTTTCTTTGCAGAAAAGGTTAGGAAAAAGCTTAGAGATAAGCACGACCGAATGAGTATACCCTATGACCAGTATTCTTATGGCCATCTTATTTCAGTAATTATTGAAGAAGGTTTATCTTTATGCAATGATATGAAACTTCAACAATTAATGAAAAAACAGAATCTTACTAAAAGACATGAAATAGGAGAATTTTGTGATCAATTCTCTTATGATACAAAATTACAGTATCCTCACAAAACTAAAAAACAGCAAAGTTCTAGACCCTCTAGATCTTACAGAAAACGTTCTTCTAAGAAATCTTCAAAAAACAAAACTCCTGAAAAATCTTCCAAGAAAAGAAAGAGTAGCAAAAGGAAGATAAATCTAAAATCCAATGCTATAAATGTGGAAAAACAGGACACTTTGCTAATAAGTGCAATTCAAAATTGAAAGCAAAAGCTTAACGAATTATCCCTTGATGAGGATATCCAACAGCAAATTCTTAATTGTTTATCTAATAATGATTCTGAGTCTAGCTCAGATAATGACTTAGCTGAAGTCTATTCAGAATCGGATAATAATTCTGGCACAGAACAATGTCAAACTTGTACCGTTAATAACTGCAATATAGCTACTGAAGCTAATTACTGGAAAGCTATTGTCGAAATGAATGGTTTAGATATAGGTGGTCCTAGCATCAATGTCTTAACTGATCATCAAAAATCTCTTCTCGACCTAGCTGATCAGATTAAAGATCCAGAAATTAAATTAAAATTTTTAGAAATTTGTTATACAAAACAAAAGGATGAAGACACTCTTCCCCTTAATCAGTACAGTATGAAAGAAGTTATGAAACGTATTCAAGGAGTCTCTACAGTTGAAAAGCCTACTACTATACAGGATTTAAAAAATGAAATAAATATTTTAAAATCTGAAGTAAAACAATTACAGAATAATAATATTATTATCTTTCAAGATTTAACCAATATTAAAAATAAGTTAAATCACAAACAGGATAACATAGAATCCTCTAAACAACCCGAATCTTCTGATAAACCAGAATCTTCTGAACAATATTTAATGCTCTGATACCAATTAAGAGGAGGATCGAGATAAGGGAAGATTAAGCACGTCTGTCAACGATTTACAAGAAATAGCCACACTCCTTAACACGGATAAAGGCCGGGAATCAAAACGCGACTTTGGTGACGTCCCACTTAACCAAGAATTATCCCTGATCTATCTTAATTAATACATGTCATGGAATTTTAAAAATATATTAAATATATATTAACAGATACATTATCACATATATGATCTCATAAAGTTACTGTTTAAGGGGTAGGGGTTCTACCCAAAACGATGAGCCTACAGGTTTCTTCCTGTAAAGCTTGTTTGGTTAAAACAATATAATTTTCAGTTTTATGAAATTGTTCTAAGAAATAAGAACGGTTATAATTGTTTGTTGCAGTTTGATATGCTGTTAGATAACGATTACTGTTTTCAGTATGATAATCTAAAAGTTCTAATAAAGAAACATAATAATCTATAGCAGCAATAATTTAAAACTTACAGAGAAATCTTGGATGTCTTCAAACTTCGAATTTATTTATTTATCTAATAGTTTTACAAAAGAGAGAGAGAGAGAGAGAGCAAATCAAAGTTAAAGAGAATTCTACCTCAACAATGGGTGAGGTCTCCCAATTTATACAGGTAAGAAGATAAGAAAGAATCTGGCGTGCTGGCTGGTGGAGTCGGCTGTCAGTCCTTATCATGTCTTCTTTAAATCTCAGCCATGAGAAGTGGAGGGGCATGAGACAAACTGTCGGATGAGTGGAATACAGCTGGATGGCGTCTTCTGATGATAGAGGACAGCTGGCAACTGTTTTCTGGTAGTGGAATTACTGTAGTGGACAGGTGGTTGTCCTCTTTGCTGATTGATGCTGTAGTGGAGGACAGGTGGTTGTCTTCTTCTGTTGATTATTTCTGATAGTGGAACGTCTTTACGACTTTCCTTTACCTTTTTTATCTTGTGCCATCTTTTCAGATATCATGCTGGTAAGAGAATCCCAAAAATCTCCCATGGTGGGTTCTGGTTCTTGACTTTCTCCTGCTAATACATTGAACTGGTTCTCATCCTGTTCAGAGTCTTCATCAGTAGTAACTGTTTTCATGGAAGCATCATCCGGAGCTAAGGATTGTAGAAATTGTGTCTTCATATAATCCATAGTCTTGATTAAGAGTTCTGTTTCAGTTAAATTTGGAAACTTTTGTTTTAAATCCGTTTGGATTTTAACAAAAGGGTTTACTGGTGTTAATGCTGGAAGGCTCTGTGGCATAACATCTAAACAGGCCTGGGTATGACCTTTTATGGTCTTGAGGAGTTCTGGTAAATTAGGGTTAAGTCCTTTATCCCACCATTTGGTAAAGAATACCCTTTTTAGGCGAGGGATTTTATTCTGGTAATCACATTGAAAATCCCACTTCCAAATCCAAGGAATTCCAAAACGGATTATGAAATGGGCAAATAACTTCTGCATGGATAATTCTTTATTAACTGGTATATGGGCATAGGCAACTTGCCATTCCCTAAATGCTGTTTGGATTGTTTCTGGTAGGGTGTCAATAGTAATACCTAATCTAATAAAATACATCTATCTATCTAATAATCTAATAATAATTTAATAAAATACAAATGACTTTAAATTTTCCGCTCACTCAATAAATTATTTTGGTCGTTCAAAGTTTAAGATAAATCATATTGTCCATACAGTGCCGGAGGCACGGGACCCAGCTAGTATATATATATATGGTAAGGATCAAGAGCATTCTCCTTAAATAGCATTCCGCCTTAAATAGCATTCTTTTATCAAAACGACGTAGTTTTGGAGGGATGCGGTGGCATTGTATTTATAAAAATACCACCGCGTCCCTCCAAAACTACGTCGTTTTGATAAAGAATGTTATTTAAGGCGGAATGCTATTTAAAGAGAATGCTCTTGATCCGAACCGTATATATATATATATATATATATATATATATATATATATATATATATATATATATAATCTATATATATATATATGATCTCATAAAGTTACTGTTTAAGGGGTAGGGGTTCTACCCAAAACGATGAGCCTACAGGTTTCTTCCTGTAAAGCTTGTTTGGTTAAAACAATATAATTTTCAGTTTTATGAAATTGTTCTAAGAAATAAGAACGGTTATAATTGTTTGTTGCAGTTTGATATGCTGTTAGATAACGATTATTGTTTTCAGTATGATAATCTAAAAGTTCTAATAAAGAAACATAATAATCTATAGCAGCAATAATTTAAAACTTACAGAGAAATCTTGGATGTCTTCAAACTTCGAATTTATTTATTTATCTAATAGTTTTACAAAAGAGAGAGAGAGAGAGAGAGAGCAAATCAAAGTTAAAGAGAATTCTACCTCAACAATGGGTGAGGTCTCCCAATTTATACAGGTAAGAAGATAAGAAAGAATCTGGCGTGCTGGCTGGTGGAGTCGGCTGTCAGTCCTTATCATGTCTTCTTTAAATCTCAGCCATGAGAAGTGGAGGGGCATGAGACAAACTGTCGGATGAGTGGAATACAGCTGGATGGCGTCTTCTGATGATAGAGGACAGCTGGCAACTGTTTTCTGGTAGTGGAATTACTGTAGTGGACAGGTGGTTGTCCTCTTTGCTGATTGATGCTGTAGTGGAGGACAGGTGGTTGTCTTCTTCTGTTGATTATTTCTGATAGTGGAACGTCTTTACGACTTTCCTTTACCTTTTTTATCTTGTGCCATCTTTTCAGATATCATGCTGGTAAGAGAATCCCAAAAATCCCCCATGGTGGGTTCTGGTTCTTGACTTTCTCCTGCTAATACATTGAACTGGTTCTCATCCTGTTCAGAGTCTTCATCAGTAGTAACTGTTTTCATGGAAGCATCATCCGGAGCTAAGGATTGTAGAAATTGTGTCTTCATATAATCCATAGTCTTGATTAAGAGTTCTGTTTCAGTTAAATTTGGAAACTTTTGTTTTAAATCCGTTTGGATTTTAACAAAAGGGTTTACTGGTGTTAATGCTGGAAGGCTCTGTGGCATAACATCTAAACAGGCCTGGGTATGACCTTTTATGGTCTTGAGGAGTTCTGGTAAATTAGGGTTAAGTCCTTTATCCCACCATTTGGTAAAGAATACCCTTTTTAGGCGAGGGATTTTATTCTGGTAATCACATTGAAAATCCCACTTCCAAATCCAAGGAATTCCAAAACGAATTATGAAATGGGCAAATAACTTCTGCATGGATAATTCTTTATTAACTGGTATATGGGCATAGGCAACTTGCCATTCCCTAAATGCTGTTTGGACTGTTTTTGGTAGGGTGTCAATAGTAATACCTAATCTAATAAAATACATCTATCTATCTAATAATCTAATAATAATTTAATAAAATACAAATGACTTTAAATTTTCCGCTCACTCAATAAATTATTTTGGTCGTTCAAAGTTTAAGATAAATCATATTGTCCATACAGTGCCGGAGGCACGGGACCCAGCTAGTATATATATATATATGGTAAGGATCAAGAGCATTCTCCTTAAATAGCATTCCGCCTTAAATAGCATTCTTTTATCAAAACGACGTAGTTTTGGAGGGATGCGGTGGCATTGTATTTATAAAAATACCACCGCGTCCCTCCAAAACTACGTCGTTTTGATAAAAGAATGTTATTTAAGGCGGAATGCTATTTAAAGAGAATGCTCTTGATCCGAACCGTATATATATATATATATATATATATATATATATATATATATATATATATAATCTACATAATTAATGAGCATGTGTTGGCAAAGTTTTTGACCAAAACCGTGTATATATTATTATATATATAAATCATTTGTGTTGTATATATTATATATTATATTTATATATAGCAACTTAATATTTATATAATATATATCAGTATATGATATAAAGTGTATTTATTAAATATATTATATTACTATTTGAAAACCGTATATATAGATTTGTTAACAGTATATTTTCATTACTAATATGTATTATAATATATTTATATATATATATATATATATATATATATATATATATTTAATCATTAATTTATATATATTTTATTATACTGTGTGTATATATATATATATAGCAATAAGTATAAACTATTAGTATGATTAATATTATATATATAACCGTATACTATATATATATATATATATATATATATATATATAATATATATCATGCATGCATTATATCTATACACTTAGATACTAACATGTACTATATTACTATATATATAATATTAAATATTAATATTAATTGCATGTGTAGTATAAGCATACTTATTATATTTATAGTAACCGAATATATATATATATATATATATACACACACACAACATAGGAGTATTTTAATGCACTCATGTGTTGCCAACTTGTTGAAACCGTGTGTACAAATTGCCAACCATTTTGGGACATGAAAATCAAGCATGCTGGGAAGCTTTTAATACCATGGTGAAAGTAATAAATGATATATAGTAGAAAAATGGCCTAGGCGGAAATTTGAAGGTAGTACATGTGGCAATCCGTGTGTTTCTCTTTTACTCTCTCCGTCCCAAATTAACTGTTCAGTTTTGATTTTTTTAAATCAAATTGACTATTTTTAAAATTAATAATTAAGCATATATAAATATATTTTTAAAATTATAAAAATTAGGATTAGTAATAAATTGTATATACTTTCTTTTGGTTATAATCTCTTCACCTATATTTTAGCAAAAATAGTAAAAAGATTAATTTTAAAAATGGTCAATTTGATTTTAAAAAGTCAAAACTGAGCAATTAATTTGAGACGGAGGGAGTAATTCAAACCATTGATTTTAAATTAAAGCAATCCTAGCCATTCATTTAAAATCAGATTTTAAAATTTACCATTTTACCCCTGACTTCAAAAATCTATAAATAGGAGGCCTTTCATTCATTTTTCAATTTGCCAATTCACTTACAAAGAAAATCTTATTTTCTCTCCCACATACTCTCTCTCTAAAAAGCTTTCTCTCTTCTTACAAAAGTTCTGATTATTTGATAAGAGAAAATTGGTCTAAGCATATTGAGATAAGTTGTTTGATTTATTTATTAGAATTATCTCTGGCTTATTTATATTTATAGATATAAAAATATAAATTGTTCTACACAATTCTATATATCTATATTTCATCTATTTATCAAATAAAAGGATACTTGGGCGTCGCAAGGCTACAGAGATAAACCTCTACGGAGAGGAATCCGACCGTATGATTCCTTATAGTCTTCAGTAACCTTTTATTGATATTATTTATATAAATATCGTAAAATAGATATGACACTTGATAGCTCAAAACGACATTGAGATACTGCTCCAAAGAGAGTAGTCATCTGAACTGGATTTGAGAATCGTAGTGATCTATTGAAAATATTTATATAAATATCAATTGTGAAAATATAAATTTTATCGTACTTAGACGCTGCAAGGCTACGGAGATACACCTCTACCAAAAGGAATTCGAACCGTACGATTCTTTATAGTACTAAGTGACATTATTTATAAAAGTTCACATAATAGATAAAATATTCTTATATATTGTTTGAGTTAAACAATAATATTTGTTATATCTAGTATTACTTAATTGATTTATATATTATACTTGATATCTGCCATCACAAGTATTTGATCATAAATTTATTTATTCATAAAATACTTGTTACATTATAGAAAAGTTATTTAAACTTTTATTTCACAAACTTAAGTGAATATATATGCTTAAATAGAAGCATATTTGATTCAAAGTTTAAAATAACTTAGTTGTTTACTCGGAAGCATTCTCACTCTAAAAGTTATTTAAACTGATTTTTTCTTTACTCCATAAAGAATAAATATTTCTTTATAATTTGCATTAAATTATATATCTGCTTAAACAGAAGCATTTTTGAGCTAAAGCTAAAATTGACTTATTTGCTTATTCAAGAAGCATTTTTACTCAAAACATAAAAGTTATTTAAACTTTTATAACAGTGTTTAATTTACTTATTTGCTTATTCAAGAAGTATTTTTACTCAAAACATAAAAGTTATTTAAACTTTTATAACAGTGCTTAATTTACTTATTTGCTTATTCAAGAAGCATTTTTTCACACAAAATATAAAAGTTATTTAAACTTTTATACCAGAGCATAATTTTCATATTTGCTTAAATAGAAGCTTTATTTAATCAAAGTACAAATTAATATCTGCTTACTAAGAAGCATATTTTCTCAAGTATAAAAGTCTTTGAACTTTTATAAATATATTTGATCTTTAATTGATATCTGCTTATTTGAGAAGAATCAATCTGTACTAAATTATATCTGCTTATTTAAGAAGAATCCATCTATACTAAATTCTTATATCTGCTTATTTAAGAAGCATCAATCTGTACTAAATTCTTATCTGCATATTTGAGAAGCATATTGTTGTAAAACTATTTGTAAAAGGAGAAAAGGTTAGAGTTAGTTTATTTTATGTACCTTTGAGAAAGACGAGTAATTCTTCGACCAAGATCAGGGTCTTAGAGAGGTCAACGAGAAGCTGGATCTCTAGTGTACTTGTGAGGTGAGGAAGAGGTTGTTGTTTCAAGACCAGATCATAGAGTAGAATTGAACTCAAAGGAAGAACAACTAAGCTTGAGGAGGGAGCGGAGAGCTTGCTGTCCAAGATAGATTAGTTGGGAACAGTTGGAAGTTTGACTATAAAACTTTGTAAAGGCTTCTCCGCCTCTTGAATGAGTATTTATTACTGATAGTAATAGGATCTCAAGTCCTAGAGAGGAGCTTGAGACTTGACATAGCAGCATACTCGGAATGTATATTGTGAACCAGAAAAATCTCTGCGCATTGTGTGATTGATTTTTTACTGTCTTGCATATTAATTTCTAATACTGCAAATTAATTATACAAAAAATCAAAAAGGCCTAAGATAATTTTTAATCTGTAATAATCTATTCAACCCCCCCTTCTAGATTATTATTGGACTTTCAATTGGTATCAAAGCAGTGCTCTTTAACTTGTTTGTTGAGTAAATACAGGCATGCCTAAGAGTAGATCCATCTATGGCCTACAATGCTACTGGTTGCGGAGAAGGACTATCAATGACTAGACCTCCACTATTTGATGGTACAAACTTTGCCACCTGGAAGAACAGATTCCGAATCTATGCCAAATCACAAGGAATCAAAGTTTGGTTTGCAATAGAACAAGGTGTAAAACTTCCAACAAAAATTGTGGGAGAAAAGATCATTGTGAAAGATGTTGATGAATTCAATACTTATGATGAAAAGGCTATGAACATTGCATCCCAAGCTGAACAAGTGCTGACCAGTGCTCTCATTAAAAAAGAATACAAAAGAGTTAGCAACTGCAATAATGCAAAAGAAATTTGGGAAAAATTGATTCTAACATATGAAGGAACCAGTCATATCAAAGAAACCAGAAAAGATGCTCTAATCCAGGAGTATGAAAGTTTCAAGATAGAAGAAGGTGAAAAGATCATTGATATGGAAACACGATTTTCCAGAATCATTGATGAACTAGAACATCTGGGGAATGCATATACAACTAATGAGAAAAATAGAAGAATTCTCAAAGCCCTTCCATCCATCTAGAATATGAAAGTTATTTCTATTAAGGAAAGACAAGATCTAACTACTTATCCTCTTGATTGCCTTATTGGAAATCTGCATGGCCACGAAGTCGACATGTTAGTTGAAAAAGCAGGATCAAATACAAATATCCAAGAGAAAGGAATTTCTTTCAAAGAGTTACATATAAATCAAGAAAGATATGATGAAGAAGTTGTTGAACAAGCTGAGGAAATTGTAAATCTGTGTTTAATGGCAAACAATGAGTCATCACCAAGATCTGAGGTACATTTTGAACATCAATTATCTAGTACTTCATTTGTCATGCATACCTTAGATAATATAAATGAAAAACACCATAAACTATAAGAAGCGTATAATTGTTTACATGAAGATAATAAAATTATTAAAGAAGATTTTATTGATTTAAAAATTTTAGTAGAAAAATTAATTAAAATTAACAAAAATCTAGAAATGGAAAATGCAAACTTGATTATAACTAATGAAAGTTTAAATAAAGTAAACTTGGAAAATGATTTCTTAAAAGAAGAATTAGAACAATTTAAAAGAATAAATAAAAATCTTGAAATAGAAAATTCAACACTTGCTGTAATTAATGAAAATACTCAAATGAAAAATCAAGTGTTAAGTGAAGATATTAAAAATCTTCATTTTGAAAATGCATCTCTAAAGATAGAATTAGAAAAACAAAATGAAGATTCTTCTATAATAGATCAAATTAATATTTTAACTAAAGAACGTGATGATTTAAATTCTATAGTTCTTAAATTCACAAAAGGAAAAGAAAACCTTGATGTCATGCTTAATTAACAAAGATGTGGATTTAACAAAGAAAGATTAGGATACATTGGAGGATTTAGTAAAAATAAAGGACTTTATCATGTTACAAGTAAAGAAAAAGAAAATTATACATCTCCATTTACTAAATGTTCTTACTATAACAGAAATGGTCATTTTTTTCATGTCTAATGCTAAAAATGGAAATTATAAAGGAAAAATGATTTGGGTGCCTAAAGGAACATACATTGCACCAATTATTAATACAAGGAAAGAGTTTTATAATAAAAGTCAAAAATCTCATAGAAAGTTTCATCAAAGTTTTTCAGGATATAATAATAGAATAAATCATGAATCTTATAGACCCGCTACTCATAAAATGATCGTATCTACTTAGATTGATTGTCCTGGACCCATTTTTGTAAAGGAAAATACAAATGTTTCTTATACAAAATGGACAACTCACCCAAAGGACCCTTCTTATTAAAGGGTACCAGTTCTTGAAATTGATTAATGTTGCAGGTATGTCTTGGAGCTGATTTTAGTAAAAATAACTGACAACATCATTGTTGGGTCTATTGATATTACTTTGTGGAATGATTTCTCTGAAAACATGAGTAAGGTTTTTTAAAAATGAGCATGAATGGAGAATTAAACATTTTCCTAGGGGTACAAATGAAATCAGGTGAAAAAGATTCTGACTATGCAGGTCATCATAATTGTGCAAGTGTAAGTGGCATATGTCAGTTTTCTCATAATTATATATGCATCTATATATATATGTCCATATACATATTTTTTATAATAATTTTTTTTTAAAATTATATATATACAGGAATATTTTTTAAAGAATATATTTAATATTTAAATCTATTTTAAATATTATATATATAATAGATTTAATATGGCACATTCTTTTAAATTTTTCTACATCTAAATGGTAAATAATCTCTATTCTTGTATAGTAATTTTGGTCAATCAAAGGCAACCACACAAATTCAAATAATGCAGGAGGCAACTAAATTTTTAAAAGATTTTTTTTCTAATCTCTTCTTCTGTAGGTTCTGAAAAGTATTTATACTATTCTTTCCCCTCATTTTTTTTATGATGACAAAGGGGGAGAAGAAAAATATTATTGGGGAGAAGAAAAATAATTGTTATATATTGTTGAATGTTAGTTTTTCAAAAATTTTAAATTTTTTTGATGATTGTATAACTTGAGGGGGAGCTTTTATGGAAAATATTTTTAGTTGATTGTCATCATCAAATAGGGGGAGATTGTTGGGTCTCAAACTTTTAGTTTTATTTTGATGATAACAATAATTAGTAAATAACAAGGCTAGTGGAAGTGGCACAGGAGGTGGTAATTTTATTCAGAAGAAGAGGTGGAATGACAACTCATCATCGGGAAATCAACAAGGAGGTCAGAAGAAGAGGATTGAAGCATGTCCGACTTGCGGGAAAGCTCATCTGGGAGTTTGCATGAAGGGAAAAAGAGTGTGCTACAATTGTGGTCAAGAAGGCCACATAACACCTAACTATCCTAACCCAAAGAAGGGTGCCTACTTCACCTATGGTTCAAAGGATCATCTAGCAAGAGACTATCCTAAGAAGGGATCTGGAGGGGCAGGGTCAGGAGGAAACAAGGGTAACAGCAGTGGAAATGCCTTGACTATCACAGGACCAACCACAACTAACCGATCGACCGCTAGGACTTTCAATATGACGGTGTAGGGTGCAGTTCAGTCTCGTGATATGGTGTCAGGTATCATTCCGATCAATAAAATTAATACTTATGTTTTATTTGATTCGGGTGCTATGAGATCCTTTATATCAGATGAATTTGCTAAGAATTTAGATTTACCTAAGGATGAGTTGGAATACCCCATAAATATAAAAATTACGAATAGAGAAATAATCCCTGTTAAGTACGTACGTAAGAACTGTAGAGTGGATATTAAGGGTAATATCATGAATGTTGATCTTATCCCTATTCGACTTGTGGAATTTGACGTTATCTTGGGAATGGACTGGTTATTCAATTACGAGGCTGTAATTGATTGCCAAAAGAAGCGTATTAACCTTATGACTCAGTCAAAGGTTGTGTTTTATGGTAACAAGTCGCCTAGACAAGGAGTTATCTGACAATGATGCAGGTCAGGAAGTTGTTAAGATAGGGCTGTGTAGGATATTTAGCTTACATAGTCGACAATCGTAAAGAGAATTCGAAAGTAGAGGAGATATCGGTAGTTAGAGACTTCGTCGATGTCTTTCCAAACGATTTGCCAGGACTTCCGCCAGATAGAGAAGTTGATTTTGTGATCGATTTGGCGCCAGGAACCGCTCCAATATCGAAAGCACCATACCGAATGGAACCAGTAGAGATGAAAGAATTAATGGTACAACTACAAGAATTATTGGACAAGAAGTACATTCAACCGAGCGTATCACTGTGGGGAGCGCCTGTGTTGTTTGTGAAGAAGAAGGATGGAACGATGCGGCTTTGCATTGATTATAGAGAACTGAACAAGGTCACGATTAAGAATTGATATCCATTACCGAGGATCGATGATCTGTTTGATCAATTGAAGGGAGCAAAATATTTTTCCAAGATAGATTTGAGAAGTGGTTATCATAAATTGAAGGTGAGACCAGAGGATGTACCGAAGACAGCGTTCAGAACACGATATGGTCACTACGAATTTTTAGTAATGTCGTTTAGTCTTACAAATGCTCCTACAACATTTATGGGACTAATGAATGGTGTGTTCAAGATGTTTTTGGACAAGTTCGTAGTGGTATTTATAGACGACATTTTGGTTTATTCAAAAACTAAAGAAGAACATGAAGAGCATTTGAGATTAATGTTGGAAGTATTGAGAAGGGAAAAGTTATATGCCAATTTGGATTGAACGAGTGCAATTTCTTGGGCACGTGATCGATAAAAACGGAATCTAGATAGATCCATCCAAAGTTGAAGCCGTAATTAACTGGGATCAGCCGAGGACACCGTTGGAAGTATGACGTTTTCTTGGATTGGCAGGATATTACAGAAGATTCATTTAAGACTTTTCCAAGATCGCAACTCCACTAACGAATTTAACTCGAAAAGCTGTGAAATTTGTTTGGATGAAGAAGTGTGAGGAAAGCTTTCAAGAATTAAAGAAGAGGTTGAGTACAACACTTGTGTTGTCTCTTCCAGACGATATAAGAAATGTTGTTGTTTATAGTGATGTGTTGCATAAAGGACTTGGCTGTGTACTTATGAAAAACGGCAAAGGTATTGCGTATGCATCACGACAATTGAAGGATTACGAGAAGGGATATCCGACCCACGACTTGGAGTTAGCTGCAGTAGTCTTTGTGTTGAAAATTTGGAGGCACTATCTCTACGGTGAGAAGTGTGAAATATATACAGACCATAAGAGTCTGAAATATATTTTTACACAGAAAGATTTGAATATGCGCCAAAGAAGGTGGTTGGAGTTGATTAAGGACTATGACTGTGATATTTTATACCATCCTGGTAAGGCAAATGGGGTTGCCAATGCACTAAGTAGAAAGGGTCGTGAGAAATTGATGATGTTGACTGCTCAGGCTGGAGTTGGAAGTGAAGTTAAGGAGGCTGGAGTTGATGAGAAGCTATTTCAGATGCAATCTGGTACAACCCTATTGGATAAAGTTAAGGAGGCTCAACTTCAGGATGATGAATGCAAAAAGGTGATAAGAAAGATATATGAAGGAACTGAACCAGGGTTCAAGATGGATAAGGAAGGAATACTGGGATTTGAGAGCAGATTTTGGGTACCACCAGTACTAGAGATTAAGGAAGAAATTTTGAGTGAGGATCATAGCTCACGATATTCGATTCACCCTGGTAGTACCAAGATGTATCAAGATCTTCGACAACACTTCTGGTGGCTGAATTTGAAACGTGATGTTGCAGAATGTGTTGCCAAGTGTCTGACCTATCAGAAAGTAAAAGCAGAACATCAGAGACCAAGTGGATTGCTACAACCGTTGGAGATCCCATAATGGAAATGGGAACATATTACAATGGACTTCGTGGTTGGCCTTCCGACGACTCAGAAAGGCTACAACGCAGTATGGGTTATCGTGACCGACTGACAAAATTCGCACACTTCCTTCCAATAAAAATCAGATTCAACTTAGATCAGTTGGCAAGCTTATATGTAAAAGAGATTATTTCGAGGCACAGAGTGTCAATTTTAATTGTTTTCAATAGGGATCCGCGCTTTACATCGAACTTCTGGAAACGTCTACAGGAATGCATGGGTACACAATTGCGGATGAGTATGACATATCACCCTCAAACAGATAGACAGAGCGAAAGAACGATTCAGACATTAGAAGATATGCTAAGAGCTTGTGTAATGGACTTTAAAGGAAATTGGGATGATCACCTACCGTTAGTAGAGTTTGGCTACAACAACAGTTACCACGCTAGTATTGGAATGCCACCTTATGAAGTGTTATACGGTAGAAAGTGCAGAACTCCACTTTACTAGGATGAAGTTGGTGAAAGATAATTATTAGGCCCAGAATTGGTACAACAGACAGCAGAAATAGTAAAAATGTTGAGTTTGAATCTTGTAGTTTTGTGTTTTTAAAGGTCTCTCCCTGGAAGGGAAAGATTAGGTTCAGAAAGAAAAGGAAATTATTCCCAAGATTCATTGGACCCTTTGACGTACTACGAAGAATTGGAGATGTCCTGTACGAGGTAGCCTTACCTCCAGCACTCGAGAATTTCCACAACGTCTTCCATGTTTCTGTTTTACGACCCTACAAAGCCGATTACAAGCATGTAATTGAATATTAGCCCTTACATTTTGAAAAAGACTTATCTTATGATGAAATTCCTGTTCAAATTATCGACAAAAAAGAACAAGTTCTCAGAAATAAAGTATGACCTTTTGTTAAGGTAATTTGGAGGAACCACAACGCTGAAGAAGCTATGTGGGAACTCGAAGAGAATATGATGAAGAATTACCCTCATTTATTTACTTAATTTTGTGTAAGCGATTCTGGGGATAGAATCTTTGTAAGGGGGGAGAATGTAACTGGTCGAAATTATTGAGTCGTGATTCTGGGGACAAAATCCTTTTAAGGGGGGAAAGATGTGACGAACGAGATTTTTGTAATTTAATTCTTAATATTTATTTAATTAAATTAATATCTTCGATGATTTAATGATTAGATTTAATGATTAATTGATGCAATTGTGATAGATTAATTTAATGATATGTGTTATATTTATTAAATTAATATAGAGAATTTTATTATTCAAAGTATGTAATTATGTGAATTTATTAAATTAAAAGAAATATTTAATAAGCCTAATATCATTTTATAATTAATGAGAAAATTAATTATATGACTATGTGAATTAATGAGAAATTATTATATTTTATTCAAATTAAATTAAATAATATAATTGAGTTATTGTATAATTGGGTGTGACACGATTTAAACTATAGTATAAGAGAATCATTAAATTAAATGATTTTGAAATCTATTCTTGATAGACAAACAAGGCCCTAAGGGGAGTTGATAGCAGTTAGCCATGATTGGGTTAACTGACCATAATTCGCGTCAGTTTGCTTAGTTATTATACGTATTCTCTTTTTCTTCTTATTATTTTCTAAGTTTGGAAAAGCAGAGAGGGAGAGAGTTTGAGAATTTGTCAGAAAGAAATTATGAGATTGAGAGAAATTGTGAGTGTGTAATCAACAAGTATTTGTGAAAGGATCATCTTTGATCATCTTCTAATCTATACTCTGGGTAATTTCTCCAAACCAATTTCTATTTTACGTTATTTAAGTTTTCATGAATATGGCTTTCAAAATTTTGTAAAGTCTCTGTAAATGGGAAAATGATATGATTATGGGTTTGTGTATAAATTAAGATGTATCATATCATATTTGATTATATATATTATATAAACCTTATCATTAGTTTCATAATACTATAATTACAACGTATGTATGGCCTCAAAAATTTACAAAGTATAGAATATGGCCCTTATACGTGATTTTAATATGTCAAACATAAATTGTTTTGTAAAATTTATACTTGTATGTTATTATGCATGTTGATACGAAGAGACCAAACCTTAAATGAACGAATTCGGTGATATAACGAATCCGTAGTGTTAAATTTTATGTTTTGGTTCAAAACCTTCAAGAACACAAAGAACAGTGAAAATTGCATGTTTTAATTTTGTAATTATGTGTTTTAATTGATTAAAATCACTCTATAAATGTTGAGTAATTATTATATACGAATTCTAGCATATGGGTATGTCAAATTACATGTAAGAAATAACAAATTGGTAGAAATTGGCATGTTCTGCGATTTTTTGCGAACTGCCATTTCTGTGTCTGGTACGCCCCGCCGCAGCGCCGGCTGCAGGCATAAGAGTTGCACCATAGCGCGAGCCATGCTGCAACGCCATTGACCAGGCCGCAGCGCGGCCGCACCGCAGTGCCGATAATTAGTACAAAAGTGGCGCCGCAGCGCAACTCTCCAGAAGGTTCAGAAACAAAAATTTTAAAGTGTTTAAGTCCATGAATGTGATGTTAATCTAATTTAAGGAACATAGAAATATGTTAGAAGTATAATGAGATGTTAAAATAGATGCTTAGCATGTAAATAACATTATTGCATGTAGATTGAATTATTGAATACATAATTAACTTGTTATTCGTGAAGTGTAAATTATGTGACAATGAATGTGATAAATTGACTAAGTATAGTCATAATCAAAGTTAGACAAAGAGAATGAACTTATGATGACTAGTTACATTATAATTAACTATAGTTGTGAATGGAAATGATATGTACGATTAAATTCAAGGAACATGTTTAATTAATGTGTAATCTACGCGCGGGGCAAGTTTCCTAACCCTACTTGTTATCATTATTCAAGTTATAAATCAAGTTCATTTGTTATGTTAAAGATTTAATATCTTTTCAAAGTATGATTCTGTTATACAATAATTGTTCTATTGTATACTTATTGAGATTGTTATTCATTATAAATATCATTTATTGTTGAACCTTATTAGACTAGTGAATCCTTATTGATTCAACTAGTCCATAGTTGATGAACGTTCTAAATTCAGAACCCATATTGATTTATCCAAACCTACTATTCATGGTTGAGGAAGGAATAATTTTAGGTCACAAGGTTTCAGCGAAAGGTTTAGAGGTTGATAAAGCAAAGCTAGAAATGATTGAAAAGCTTCCACCACTAACTTCAGTTAAGGGAATCCGCAGCTTTTCGGGACATGTCAGGTTCTATAGGAGATTTATAAAAGATTTCTCTAAGATTGCAAAGCCACTGTGCAATTTTTTAGAAAAATATTCAGTTTTTAAGTTTGATGAGGGTCGTAAGTTAGCATTCGAGCTATTGAAGAAGAAATTGACTACAGCTCCAGTTATCGTCTCACTGGATTGGAATATGCCTTTTGAGTTAATGTGTGATGAAAGTGACTATGCGGTTGGGGCTGTCTTGGGTCAACGCCGAGAGAAGGTATTTCATGCCATATACTATGTAAGTAAGACACTTACGGAGACTCAAATGAATTACACAACTACGAAAAAGGAATTGCTTGAACTAGTATATGCTTTTAATAAATTTAGGGAATATTTGATCGGAACAAAGGTTGTAGTTTATACTGATCACTCGGCTATTCGGTACTTAATTTCAAAAAAAAGATGATAAGCCACATCTTATCAGATGGATTCTCCTTCTACAAGAATTTAACTTGGAAATAAAAGATATAAAGGGGACGGAGAATCAAGTTGTAGATCATTTATCGAGGCTTGAAAAGTAGGGTAAATATGAAGAGTATAAGTGTGTAATCAATGAGTTAATTCTGGATGAGCAACAATTTGGAGTCAATGCGGAATTTCCATGGTATGCGGATTTCTCTAATTATCTAGTGAGCAACACATTTCCTCCTGATCTTACACATCAACAGAAAAAGAAATTCCTACATAACGTCAAGTGGTATATGTGGGATGAGCCATACCTATTTAAACAGTGCCCCGACAAGATGATTAGAAGGTGTGTGCCCTACAGTGAGGTGAATAGTATATTGCATGAATGTCATTCGTCTGCATACGGGGGACATTAGGAAAATGAGAGAACAACAACAAAAGTTCTTCAAGCCAGGTTTTATTGGCCTACATTATTTAAAGATGCCCACCAGTTCGTAAAACAATGTGATAGATGTCAAAGGGTGGGCAACATATCGAAATGTGCCACTACAAACAATCTTAGAAGTTTAGATTTTTGATGTATGGGCCATGGATTTTATGGGGCCATTCCCTTCCTCGTTCAATAATCAGTACATCTTTCTTACGATTGGCTATGTATCGAAATGTGTTGAAGCCGTAACACTCCCAAAAAATGATGCCAAGGTGGTTCTTAAATTCTTACACAAGAATATTTTTACAAGATTTGGCACACCATGAGCTATTATAAGTGATGAAGGTAGTCACTTCTATAATTGATCATTTATAGCTCACTTGGAGAAATATGGGGTCAACCATAAGGCGGCAACGACATATCATCCCCAAACAAGTGGGCAAGCTGAAGTTTCAAACAGGGAGGTAAAGAGAATTTAGAAAATGTGGTAAACCCGAATAGAAAGGACTGGTCTTTTAGATTGGATGATGCATTATGGGCCTATCGGAGTGCGTACAAAACACCAATTGGTATGTCACCATATCAATTGGTCTACGGAAAAGCATGTCACCTGCCTGTGGAGTTACAACACAAAGCCTACTGGGCAATTCAGAAACTTAACTTCGATCAACCAGCTGTGGGTGAAAAGAGACTACTTCAGTTAAATGAGCCTGATGAATTCCGACTTCAAGCTTATGAAAACTCTAAGTTATAAAAAGAAAAGGTCAAGAAATGGCACGACCAGAAAATTTTGCAAAAAACGTTCGAACCAGGGCAATCAGTACTACTGTTCAACTCAGGTTGAGGTTGTTCCCAGGGAAGTTAAAATTGAGGTGGTCAGGTCCATTTACCATTAAAAGAGTTTTTTCTCACATGACGTCGTTGAACTCTACAGTAGGAATCCATTGGAAACATTCAAGGGAAACGGTCAAAGGCTAAAGCATTATTGGGGTGGCGATTCAAACACGGATGTCATCGCAATCAAACTATCTGACGTACCATAAACTGGGAGTAGTCAGGCTGAACGACTTAAAATCAAGTGCTAATTGGGAGGCAACCCAATCATACTTTTATTCTTCATATTTTTATTCAAGTTCGTCAAATTATAGTTTAGAATAATTAGTAATATAGAATAGGTTTATTAACTAATTAGTTAAGTTGCATTTCTAGATAATATTATCACCATGCTTAAAATTGCTCAATATCTACTCATAGTTATGTTTGATGGTATTTTAGGAACCTAACATAATCATGGATTGGAGTCGCGTGGAAGAAATAAGTAAAACAGAGTCCAATTGCAGATCACTATCCCGTCGGGGCGGGCCCCTACAAGCCTATTATGCCCACCGAGGCAGGGGCTTCCATATCTCGTTAATAGTGTACATGCCCGCCGGGGAAGGCTTATAAGGCACAATACCCCCCGCCGGGGCGAGGGTACTAAATATGAAACAATAAAATTGGCAGTTACATCACGTTTACAACTCTCCTACTTCTTCCCCAACTGAAACACCACTCTCATATATTTTTAATACACTCTCTACCCACGTTTTGGCAAGTTAATACCCACCTTACCACTTCATTATCACACTCACCCACTACTTCAATCCATTAATCCACCCCATAAGTTTCTCCATCGCACCATCTCTATAAATTCATTCCCTTTCAACCCAATTTAACCACATACATTCAACTCAAACTCAGAAAGCTAAGAAGTAGGGTTATTCTTGGGGGAAGTGATACAACAATTGAGACTGAGTTACTTGTTTTCTAATTCTTCACTTTCAATCACCATAGTTAAAGCCAAATCACTAAGTTTGGGGGCATTACTCATCTTGCATACAAAGTGTTTAATAATTTGCTTGAGTTAAGTTTGGGGGCATTCGTTGATGAATTTCACCAATTCTAATTTAATGACACCTAAACCGGCATCATAGAGGCAACGTGGAGAGAGTTCTTGAACCACACCACCAAAACAGACATTTGACCGGTGAAAATTCATAAGTGTCGCCGCCACCCACCATTATGACTATATGGTGACAAAAGCACTCACATCGGAGCGAGGGTTGGCACCGGACCATGTCGACGGTGAAATGATGCAACAAATATATCAGAAGGGTTGGAATAAATTTACGGAAGAACCTAAGGCCACAGTTGTGAGTGTGGTCAAAGAATTCTACGCTAACGCTGAAGATAAGGCCCCTTTTAACACTTTTGTGCGGGGTAGGTTAGTTCCTTTTAGTGTCGATGCCGTCAACACATACTACCAGTTACGAGTGTCTAGACTTTACCAGTACTCTCACATACGTGATTTTGTTCCTGATTTCGAGGCTATTATGAAGGAAATGACAAAATCGGGTACAACATGGATAAAAGTTTGAAAATGAGACACTATTTTTCACAGTAAGAATCTTAGTAGGTATGGGAAGATATGGTATGCATTCTTGTGTGCTAAGTTATTTCCATCCACACACACGTCTGATGTGACCAAAGAGAAGGCATTACTCTTATATGCAATTGTATAAGATTTCATCATCGACATAGGGGCTATAATCAGTTTTTCAATTCGACGATACTTACGAGGACATTTCTCAGGCGGCTTGCCATACCCATCACTAATTTATGGGTTGTGTAGGCAAGAAGGAGGTAGATGGTCCGATGATGAAATTACCCAAATAACACTTCAGACACTTGATTCGAGAATGATTACGTGTTATGCAGTATGGGCCGGGGGCGTGTCACGTCCTAGAGGAGTAGGCTTTGTATTTCCCTCAGCTTCAGAGGATGAGGCTGATGCTGAAGACACTTCAGATGATCACAAGTTTCAGGAGGATGCGACAATGGGAGAGCAAGGAACAGAGGAGGCACCATAGCACGACAATATATCTAGCCCTTAGTTCCTCAACCTTCAACGACAAATGGATAAACATAACAAGGAGGCACGAAGAGAAATACGGAAACAAGCAGCAAGGCAGGACCACATGTTTGAGGCCATGAATATGTCTTTCGCCTCATTGAATGCGATGTTCTAGAGCTTCAATCCCAATGCACAATTCCCATACCAACAGCCAACTTCAATTCCAAGGTTCCCACCAGTGATTCCGATGAAGAACAATAGACACCACCACCCAAGGCTTAAGCGATTACAGGGAAGTCCTCATAAATTTATTTTGTTATCTATACAATGAGGGCATTGTAATTTTCAAGTTTGGAGGATTTAGTTTCATGTTTACATTTCATGTTTGCATATTTAATTCATTAGCTAGGCTTGCATATGTTAGTTTATTGTTTAGTGTTAGGATTACTAAATGTTGTATTCAAGTAATCATGTAGTTGCATAGTAGCTTAGGAGCATAAATAGATTTTATTAGCATAAATAGTTTTTATTTATTTTTGCACTCATGTTATGTTTACCATACATATATCTAAAAAAATGTTAGTTAAGAATTGTGTTATTTTGTATATGTCCAGCAGTTGTTGTAGTTCACTTTATTTTGCCCAATGATGAGATTGGGATTAAGTAGACAAGTATAGTACTGATTATTAGAACCTTAATGTAGTTTCTGTTATGAATTGGATCTTTTGCCTATTTTAAACTGGTATAACAAGGGTAGCACGTTAATAACACATGTGTCGACTGATTAGTTCAAATTGATACATAAGAAGTTTCTAAAGGATAATGCTAGTGTAAATGCGAGAATGACAATAATAGGCAGTAAAGCTAAAGAATTAAGCAAGAACCTAAGTTTGGGGGGAAATCTAGGGTATATAAGTTTTAAATAATATATATATATATATATATATATATATATGTTAGTTCCCAGAGGCACAATAGTTATCTAGAAGGGGGGGTTAAATAGATATTTAAAAATCTTTTCGTTTTAACTTGTTCATTGATTTTGATTAAAACATAGCGGAATTAATATTTGTTTTAAACTCCCTTAAGATAGTGAGATTACGAGAGTGAGGTAGTTATATCAGTTATGGCAGATATAGCAGTTATAGCAAGAATGTAATAGATACAGTCGTTTTAAGTGGTTTAAAGCACTTAAAGCTCCTAGTCCACTCTTCAACTCCTCGAGTATGAAATCCACTAAGGATGTCTTTTACACTTTTCTGAATCACTCAGATTCCTTCTAGACCAGCAGTCTAGGAACTTCTTAGTTCACTCTTGAACTCTTCAAGTCCAGCAGACTTGGCTCTTTACAATTCACTTAGAACTCTTCAAGTCCTTCTGACTTGGAAATCTTACTTCAGTTGATTGGTAGTTGTTGAGTTCTTGATGGTTACTATTCAGTTGTTCTTAAGCACTTGTTCGAAAGAACTGAGTAGTTGAGCAAGCTTTTCTTTCTCAGATCGTAGAGTTGAGCGTTGAGGGTTCTTGTACGTTTTTGTTCAATTCTTGCTTACTTCTTTCATCTGCATATCTTTTGCATATATGTGATCTTAAAATATATCCGTTTGATCCATTCGTTGAAGCATTAAATGTGTTTGACATTTCTGTACTTTGATGGAGACTTTTCTGCACATCTTCTGAATTGCATTCTGGCCCATTGACACAGCAAACTGCTTTCACCTAAAATTTGAAAAGGTATTTTTCTCTTACCAATGGTTCTTTCCTTAGCTTCTTCAATACGCTTCTTTGTTGCATACTAAGGATATCTTTTGTATCATGGGAACTGCTGGGTACTTCAACATTTGAAACCCATTCCATATTTGTTGGAGATATATCTTCAAACAAAAAGGTACGGCTCGATGCTTCTAACACACGACAGATGATACTCTACGATCCAGATCGTGGTGTCTTGTTACCTTGGTGCTTGGTCTGATTCTATCAAATAAGAGCACTACGGTTTCTCTTAAAGACTTGAACACTATGATCTTTACTTACTTTCTTTGCAAGCTCTATGTTTTCGAGAGCACACAACGATCTCTGAGTTGGCTCGGCAAACGTTGGGACCACTCTACGATTTCTGAAGAGGCCCTTAAGGTAGACACACTACGATCCTCGAAGCTCTATGTTTTACCTTGGCTTCTATAATCTTGATCAGCTTGATACACAACGATCTCTTCGAAGCCTATCTATTACATCTCAAGATCAACCTAACAGCTTCGATCTCTCTATCTATACATTCATTTATTGAATGATACATATTAAGATCTTAGATCAACCTAACAAATTTGATCTATCACTAAGTCCTTGTACATATATTCCTAGAAGGACTTTATAAATAATCATGAGCATTTATATTTAAACATCAAATCAAAATATGCACTCTCCCAACAATCTCCCCCTATTTGATGTTAACATAACCAAGGAGATTTGTTGTCATGATTAGTAGTTTCTAGATGCAATTGTAGAAAAGTAAACATGACTTAGTATTTCAGTGAGCTGCTAAAATTTCTAGAGAATAAGCATGAATTTATTGATGTTCGAAGAATTTTACAGTTTAGCTTTACATCAATAAGAATTAAAACTTCACTTATCTTTATTTCTTTGATCTTTTGCGAGGAGGATTGGCATACTCCTCAGCTCTTGTTTTCCTACTTGCTTCATCCCACCTGGCTAGATCTTCCAGCTCACTAGGGCTTAGCCTAGGATTTTGATCATGCCTATTCATGAATGCAGGATCTCCAGTTGGCATTCTAAGGCCTGTGGTGGTGAAATTTTATGAGCTAGTAGCTGGACCTATACTCATTATTGGCTAAGCCATTAAAATTTCCTGCTGATCAGGTCATTGAGTCTGATGGCTGGATCGTGGAGTCTGTTGGAATTGTCTTGCAGGAAGACTTCTTCCTCTGCCTCTGCCTGGCCTCCTTGAACTCCTCTGCCTCTGCCCTGGCCTCCTTCTCCTTTCCCTTTATTCTCCCCCTTTATGTCAGCATCAAGGGTTCGAATGTTTTCAGATAGTCGAGTCAATCCTTGGACAAGCTCGTTGAGTTGGCTTTGAGTTTGAGTAATGTCCTCTCGATTTTCCTTGATCAGAGCTTCAGATCGAGCTTCTCTATTTCGAAAGACGGCTATAACAGTGTCAGTTTGCTGTTCTTGGTTTTCGTAGGCTTTTTGAAATTCTTTGACTGCAATTTTCAAACTGATGATATTGTACATCATAAGGTTATTCTGGGCTTCTTAAGATTTTTGTAATGCAAGAACAACCTCTCTTTGTTTATTGGCTACCAAGAAATGAAAATCATCTCTGTCCTTTATGCTTTTAATCATTTCCTTGATGATCTCCCTTAACTTCTTTGTAAGCTCAGTATTTAGGGTGCCTGTTGATCGATTTCGCAATCAATGAATACGTGCAAGTATACACGGTCAACAAGTAATAAAGTGATAAGAAAAGTATCGTTCCCACGAGGAATTATTTAAGAAAAATCACCAAGTACTAATTCTTAACCAAACTAATTTTATTTAAACAATCTCAAATTGTGAATTTTATAGTTAAGAAAACTAAATTAAATAATTAAAACTAAGATTTTAACGAATGAATTCAAATAAATAAAGATTAAGACTCCAATATCCCCAATTATGAATTATAAATCAATTATCCAATTATCCCAATTATTATGTCTACTGAATTGTTAACAGGAATTCTCAAATGCCAAAAGTCCTTTTCCAAGTGATCAATTGCCTTCTATTTAACCCAGATTAATCATGCTATATTCCTATGCAAAACAATTGAATTAAACTCTTTCCAATCCCAATTCCTTATGTGTTACATGCGGTGAACAGATATTTCCACTCAATTCACAAACCTAATTATTCGCTTTGCAAATAACTAAGTCACATGATATCATGCCCAGTTCTAACCCTAGAATTCCTCTTCCAATTCCTTCTAGAGTAACAAAGTAATTACTGATCAGATAAGTAAGCAATATTCACAAGACAAGATAAACAACTCACTTTAACATAAATAACTAGAATATAATGAATAACTAATTCATAGCCATAAAAAGTTCCATTGAAATCTCAATAAAAGAGTTAGTTCATAATTAATGAATTAAAACCAAGAATCCACAATTGAATAGACATTAAAAGATAAAAGTAAGATGAGAGAAAAGAATAGAATCTGTTGTCAGCAAATCTGATGCTCCCCTCTTGCTCTTGCTCTTGATCTTCAATGGTCTCCAAGTTGCTTCAATCTCCAAAACTAATAAGAACTAGGGTTATGTTCTAATCTAAGTTATGTAATCTCTAAGCTAAGCTATGTAATCCCTAAGTTAAGCTATGTAATCCCTAAGCTAACTATGTAAACCCCCCTTATTTTATGCCTTACATCATGTATTTATAGGTTGCAAGTCTAATTTTGAGTTTAGGAACAATCCCAATCCAATTTGGAGTCAAAAAGGTGTCAAAATTCGCCCAAAACGCGTCCAGGCCCGCACCAGGCCCTTCCCCAGCGCCCCGGCGCTGGGCACGGCACTTGCATTCTGCCCCCCAGAGCCCCGGCGCTGGAAATACACTAGAAATGGGCGCCCCGGCGCTGGTCAAAAAGTCAACATTTTCTGCTCCGACGTCCTTTGGGAAAACAGCCATAACTTCTTCGTCCAAACTCCGATTTAGATGATTCAAGATGATCCGGAAAGAGGAAAAGTAGATCTACAACTTTCATTCTTGAAGTATTTCGAAATAATGTCCGGAGCTATAGTCAAATTGGCTCTGAAGTGACTGCTGTGTAAATGACAAGCCGAAAACGCGAATCTAGCCACCCCAAACGTCGATCCATGCAACTTTTGTCCCAAATCCTACAAAACAATATAAAACATGCATGAATAGACACAAACACATAAAAATATCCTAAAAGACTTGAGAGCAACAATAATTTAAGCCCGAATGTATCTAATTTATGTGTATAAAACTCACTCATCAGTGCCTGAGAGATTGTTTGTACCAGTGATCATTTTTGTTAGCCTGAGATGAATGTGTTCTGAGTGAGCTTCCAGACTTTCATCGATATCCTTGATCATGTTCTTTGACACTTCATTCAACTTAGCTTTAGTGGACAGATCACTGAGTTGAGAATTGTTTAAAGGAGGGGTTGTTTTCTTGGATTGGTCTTTCAAGCAGTAGAGGGCAAGATCAAGGCTGAAGTATTCATTTGTGGATGTAGAGGGAATATCTGATTGAGAGGCTGTGTTTGGGTGTCTGTAATAGGTGGCTCTACGATTTCTCATTGGGACTCTACGATGGGGCTAGAGTCAGTGATCGTAGAGATGATGGGAGTTGGGATCAATATGAAGTTTGGTACGTTTGGTTCATCAGTTATAGAATTTTGGGATCATGTAACTAGGGATTGACTTGGTGGATTTTGAATCACTTCCAACCAGCTTGGAAATTCATAAAATTGGCTAGAAAAAGACAGTGGATACTGATTCACTCTATAAATAATTAGGACAGTTAATACCTCATTCACCATTCTTTAGGAGGAATCATTTTTTATGAGCTTCTTGGCAAAGTTGGAGTTTCCTGGAAATCCATGGGCTAGCACAGAGATGGCTGGATATTCCTTGAAGCTCCAAAACATGTGGCTCCAGGAGTTTAGAATTTGAGTTTGATGATAGGGCATCATGGGGAGATAGGAGAATAACTGATTGTAAAGATAACTCCTATACCCATCATGGCCCACGCCTGTGATCTCAAGTTCATCATAATCTTTGTCCTCCTCTCCATCTTCTTTTGAGGACTCCACTATGTCAATGACTTCCTTTTGACTTTCTTGCTCAGACTCTCCATCATTTTCTGCATGAGCAGCTTCTTCTATAATTGGGATATCATGAGGCTCCCCTTAACATGATCATCCATCTGTAAGACTAATGGCTCCCCCTCAGCTAGAGCATTTTCTATTATGAGAACTTCAGGTGTCTCCCCCTCAGCTTGAGCTATTTCCTCTTGGCTTTCTTTGTTCAGTTCCTTTTATCTGCCATCCTTTTGTCTTCCTCCTTGAGTACTCCTTCATTGATAAGGATGTACTTCTTAACCAATTTTTGTCTTGGTTTTCTAGGCTGAACCACAGCCTCAGAACTTACTTCAGCTTCGTCTCTATCTTGTTGATCTCCCAGACTATCAGGTGTAGAAACTTCTTTGCTCGAGGTGTTCAATCTGGTCTCAACGATAAGTAGAGACTCTACGATCTAAGAGATAGATGGCCTCTTCGATTTGTGACTAATTTTGTTTTTCTTCTTTAGCAGATGTGCTATGGTAGCTCTATCTTCATCAGCCTCAGCATGCTGTTCTTTCTTTCTAAGGATCCTCAGAGTCTCAAAATCGGAAGACTCTATAGGTATGTCAGTGGAGGACCCTTGAGGTTCTT
The DNA here is from genome assembly GCA_020205505.1 of Panax japonicus. Taxonomy (NCBI): domain Eukaryota; kingdom Viridiplantae; phylum Streptophyta; class Magnoliopsida; order Apiales; family Araliaceae; genus Panax; species Panax japonicus. The sequence goes on from JAINUV010001405.1 coordinate 213,115, forward strand.
CTTCCATCCTAGCCTTAAGCTTCCTCTTGCCCTTGCTTTTTCTAATAAGGGCATAGGGTTCTCCCTTATTGGTCTCTTCCTCTTCTTCTACAGTCTCTTTGACGACTGACAAGTTTCCTGGAATCCCTGGTTCTTTTAGATCACCAGTTCTTCCACTGGACTCAGTCATCATGCGTACATACTCAGCTGGATTCCTTTTCCAATTCTCAAATAGTTGCTGGGTCATTCGTCTGTTTGGATTGATGGACTCTCCTTCATTGTCCCCAATCTTATCACCCAGAGCAGATTGTAAGATAATACTTATAAATCGCCCGTAGATCATCTTTTGAGATCCCTTGGTCTTCTTCGAGTTGAGAATCCATTTTCCTATCCATTCCAGTAGTAGAGCTCCATAGTCAAGCTGTATCTCACATCTTATGGCAGTCATGAGCTTTAGTTACACTTCATTTACAGAATCGTGTCCAGTGCTCTTACAATATATACACTTCCCAATAATGTCAGCCAGAAATTCATACCTCTGAGGAAACTCCTTCTTCTTGTATCCTCTGGCAGTGGGGGATTTCTTGTGATGCATCTTCTTAAGCCCTACGCCGAAATCGATGCCATCTAAGAACCAAAAACCTTTGGATTTGAAACCTAGGGCTAGATTAACGTTTTCAGCCTTTAGATTGATTTCCACGTCCTTGACTTTCGTCCTGAGGACTTCATTTTTGTATACTCCATTTTTGTAAAACTCCTTTATTAACTTTGGGTAGATACATGTGCTCGTACCCAGAGCGTCTTCGAGACCAGCCTTCTTCAACAATGTCAGAATCTTGTGAAATTTGGGTTCAGCGGTTTTGAACTCATCGAAGCATAGTCTGTACTTTGAGATGACGTTGGAGGCTGCCATCTCTATTGTTGAAGGGAGTATGGTTGCTTGAGCTTTCTTTGGGGTTAGGGTTTCTGCTTGTAGAGAGAGAAGAGAGATAGGCCTTTTAAACTTTTGATTTCAAAAAAGAAGTTTTAGAATTATACTTGTAGTTTCCCTCTCTCCATTTTTGTTTAGTGGGTCAGGTATCAACTTCTGCTTGACTCTACGAATTTGACTAAGGAGGATTACACTGATTTGCCCTTAGCTCCATCAGAGATAATGTGTCCTTAGGGAGGACTACGGTCGTTGAGGTAGCCTTTGTGATCGTTGAGTCTGCTTTGCATTCGTCGAGTCAGAACTACGATCATTGAGTCTGTCCAGCAATCGTCATGTCTGAGCTACAATCGTCGAGTCTGTCCAGCATTCGTCGAGTCTAAACTATGATCATCTAGTTTGTTCCAGCAATCGTCGTGTCTGAGCTACGATCATCGAGTCTGTCCAGCATTCGTTGAGTCTGAACTGCGATCATCCAATCTGATTGGATCTTTGTGATGAGTTTTTGACTTAGCATTCTTTTAAGGTGGCTCAGGAATGGCCAACCTCTTGGAGTGAGTCAAGGGTTAGGTTTGTTCCTGAAGCGCTTATCAAAGAGATTAATTTGTTTTGAAACTTATCATCACAGGATGCTCTTTTTATTTTTGTTGATGGGGTTCTGCTATCGTTGAGGCTGCACTACGATTGTTGAGTCTAAGCTACGATAATTTTCTTTCATGTCACTTTAGCTCTACGATCGTGGACTTCCCTTGATCATGTCTACGATTTCAACTATAGCCTTTGTATCTGTATAGTTAGCACATACTAGAGCATTTATTTCATGGTTGTAAATTTAGCATTCCTAGCTCACTTATTGACTTGTTAAACCTAGATTCATCTAGAGGTTTTGTAAAGACATCAGCAAGTTGATTTTCAGTAGTGATATATTGTAAAGATATAGTTTCATTTTCACATGATCCCTAATGAAGTGATATCTTATTCTATATGCTTAGTCCTATAATGCATAACAGGATTATGAGTTATTGCTATGGAACTTGTGTTATCACAATAAATGGGGATTGATTTGAAATCAAACCCATAATCAGCTAGCTAATTATTCATCCATAGGATCTGAGCACAGCAGCTGCCATCAGCAATGTATTCAGCTTCTGCAGTTGAAGTAGATACTGAGTTTGCTTCTTGCTAAACCAGGAGACAAGTTTGTTTCCTAGCAATTAACAGGTGTCACTGGTACTCTTTCTATCTATTTTGCAGCCTGCAAAATCAGCATTTATGCATCCTATTAGTTCAAATGAGGACTCCTTGGGATACCAAGAAGCCCCAAGTGAGGTGTAACCCTTGAGATACCTGAAAATCCTCTTTACAGTAGTTAAATGTGATTCTTTAGGGTTAGCCTAAAATCTAGCACATATGCATATTGTAAATATTAGTTCTGGTCTACTGGCAGTTAGATATAATAGAGAGCCTATCATACCTCTGTATTGAGTTATATCAATACTCTACCCTTTTTCATCTTTGTCAAGCTTGGTTGCAGGAGCAATTGGGGTTTTCATGGGAGAGGCTGATTCCATGCATACTACTTAAGTAAATCTTTGAGTGTACTTTGCTTGGTTTATGATATTCCTTCATCAGTCTGCTTTACTTGTAGTCCAAGGAAGAGTTGTAGCTCACCTATCATGCTCATTTCAAACTTGTTATGCATAAGCTTGGAGAATCTCTTACATAGCTTTTCATCAGTAGAACAAAAAATATTATCATCAATATATATTTGAACCAATAAGTTTGTCTTTATGCTTTCTAAGGAATAATGTGGTATCTACTCTACCTCTAGTTAATCCATTTTCAATAAGAAAGTTAGTTAGTGTTTCATACCATGCTCTAGGTGCTTTTTTAAGACCATATAAGGTTTTGTATAATCTATAAACATAATTAGAAAGAGATGGATTGATGAAACCTGGTGGTTGCTCTACATAGACTTCTTCTTGAAGTTCACCATTTAGGAATGCACTTTTGACATCCATCTGAAAGACCTTGAATTTCATGTAAGCGGCAAAGGCAAGAAAGATTCTGATGGCTTCTAGTCTGGCAACAGGTGCAAATGTCTCATCGTAGTCAATGCCTTTTTCCTGAGAGTAGCATTTTGCCACTAATCTTGCCTTGTTTCTGGTTATTACCATCTTCATCCATCTTATTTCTGAAGACCCACTTGGTTCCAATGACAAGATGACTCTTTGGTTGGTACAAATCTCCATACTTTGCTTCTTTCAAATTAGTTGAGTTCTTCCTGCATGGCTTCTATCTTGCTGGAGTCTTCCATAGCATCCTCTATCTTCTTAGGTTCCATTTGTGACAGGAAGCTTAGATATAAGCATTCATTCTGGGTGGCAGCTCTTGTTTTTACTCTTGCACTCGGATCTCCAATGATTAGATCTTGAGTGTGATCTCTTGCCCATCTGTTTCCTATTGGGACATCTGTCCTTATACCTTCTTCTTGGTGTGGAGGTTCG